>JALPCE010000302.1:0-28581 GCA_026538705.1 Aureobasidium sp. GC_Fusr_1 | reverse complement strand
AAATCCTATAAGCGGGTACTACGGCGAGTACGACCGCCGTAAATGCTACGAATAGCATTTACTATGTTCCTCTCCGAGCCGGGGAACATAGGCTCCGAGGAGCCGGCGGGGTACTTAAAGAAAGGAGGCCTATATATGTGGTTAGCATTAGAAAGTAAGGAGCCGATTAACCTATAGAAAATACAGGCTCTATTAGAGAGTAGAAGGAAACTAATAAGGGTAGGAGTGGACTACGCGTTACACTAAGACGTATAATAATAGCGAGAACGTAAAGGCGCATTAAGAAATTAAGATAAGCGGCTTATGTAAAACTGCACCTATAGAACGTATAGGCGCCATAGAAAGGAGATTAGTATAGACTTACATTATAATTAATGTGATGTAGGAAAGAAAAGAAAGAAAGAAATTAGAGCAAAGTAAGCTAGCGTGCGCGTTCACTATAGTATGCGCTTTGTTTAAGCGCTAAGGCTAAAGCTAAGTGTTATAAATTTCCGCATTTAGCAACCGCATTAAGCCACCACACTAATCCTTTGTTTTTATTACCGCCGCCTCTTCTTTAGCATGTAACACTTCGACAAGTTTAAAAAGCGCGATAAGATG
The DNA here is from genome assembly GCA_026538705.1 of Aureobasidium sp. GC_Fusr_1. NCBI lineage: Eukaryota > Fungi > Ascomycota > Dothideomycetes > Dothideales > Saccotheciaceae > Aureobasidium > Aureobasidium sp. GC_Fusr_1. The sequence continues at coordinate 27,981 of JALPCE010000302.1, read as the reverse complement.
ATTAAGCACCTCGAGAAGCGCGATAAGATAATTAAGCACCTCGAAAAGATTATAGAGGATAAAGACAACAAGTGCCTCATCTTCACTAGCACTAAGCGTGTCGCCGACGAAATCACTCGCTTCCTTAGATAAGACGGCTAGCTAGCTCTATCTATCTACGGCGATAAGCAATAGTAGGAGCGTAACTGGGTCCTTATAAAGTACTCGGCCTCGAAGTCCTCTACCCTTACACCCGCCGACATACACGCTAGCTCTAAGAGAGAAGAGACTTCGAGGTCGAGCACTATAGAAAGAGAAGCAGATTCCTCGGCATCGTCGAGCTTCTTAGGTTTAAGTCGCGCGTTCTTTACATCGACATTAACGTCTACTACGGTGATAGTGTTAAAGAAGCCTTCTACTTAACCGACCGCGTTATAACCTACTCCTTCTATAAGGACGGAGAGTATTTCCCCGGTACTAGCCGGTTCTCTAAGGACGATAAGTACGATAGTGGAGGGCCGGTTCTCTAAGGACGATAAGTACGATAGTAGAGATAAGGATAAGGCGGAGTTATAAGACGAGGACGATACCGAAGAAGTCCGCCTCGAAGAGGCCGGCTCTCCGAGGACGATAAGGAAGGGAGAGAGTGTATATAGTAGAGGCTAAATACATAAATGAAAACCTCTGCCGTTAAGACATGCCTCTAATTAACATAGCTCTAGTGTAGGAGCTAATAAAGAAGATAAACGAGTAACGAATGTAGCCCCGTTTTTGACCTATAGAATCTATAAGGTAGAAACGCCGAAGATAGAATTAATAAGGACGAGAATGAGGACGGAGCCGACAAAGGATATAAGAAAGGAGTGGCGAATTTAGCTCCATTCTCGGCCTATACAATCTATAGGCTATAAAAGCTCTATAACGGCTAAGAATTAGGGCCTAAGATCGAGTAACGAAGCCTTATTAACACTAGAACAATAGAAAGAGAATATCCACGTCGTATAGCAGCTAGTGTAGGCCGGCGGTAGCAGAGCTTCGAGACCGACCTATAGAATCTATAGGTTAGATTTTACGGCCCGAGAGCCTTATTAACGCTATAACAATGGAAAGAGAACATCCACATTATATAGTAGCTAGTGCAGAACGACAGTAGCTAGGCTATAAAGTCGACCTATAGAATCTATAGGTTGAATTTTATAGTCCTAAAGCCTTATTAACGCTATAACAATAGAAAGTGCCCTTTATCCCGACGTTCGTAACGTTTAACCTAACTAGCAACCTTATTGTACATTAGTAAGCTATAGCGGCAAATGCTACTATAGAGTAAGACCGGAGGTATAGAGAGGAACCTGTATTTTCTATAGGTAGTGACCTTCGGCTTCGGTTATGTCGATCGACTTAGGTTAGCTTAAATCGTCGATGTTAATATAGCAGTTAAGCTCTATAGCCTCTACGTAGGCTATAATGTCACTAAGTAGATGATCTAGTAGAAGTTCCTCTTTACCACCTACAAATGCTGTATCTTAACGCACTCTAGCTCGAACCTAGCGAAGGTTAAACTCTTTAATCTTTTCCCTAAAGGCTTCTATACCGTCTAGTAAGATGTCTAGAGACTTAAACTATGGATCGGTGTACTGTCTTACCGTTATATATCCTGCTTAGAAGAGCTTTAAGGCTAGAGTCTACATGTTACTAACTAGGTTCTTCTCTATATGGTGACCTATAGTTTTCTCGCCAAATAAAGCCTCGAACTTTATCCGTAGCTCACTGCTATAACCACTAAGTGCGGTAAGATCCTTAAAGGTAGAGTATAGATTATGCGTTAAGTTCTTTCGAAGTTTCATATCCTCCTTATAGAAGTAGTTAATGTGCTCTATAGCTAGATTAATGGGCTTCCACGTATTTAATAGACCTTTAAGATTAACAAGACTTCCGGCTAGGATAGCATGCTAGATATAGGGTTTAGATATAGCTTCGGATAGCAGCTAGTGTAGGTGGAGCATCTTATGGCCATATTTGTACTACCCGGCACTAAAGAACATTGCCGATAGGCGTGGAACTAGTATACGAATCATGCTAACGTTAGCGTGCTTAATGGCCGTTTTAAGGGTATAAAAGGTTTTAACTTCTTAAAGATAGCGGCATAAGCTTTAAAACTCCTTATCGTATAGTAGCCGAGATGCGGAAGTCTAGGCCTCTAATGTAAAGGCCTTAAGACGAATCTCCTAAGTAATCTCCTTAAACTCCGTTAGCGATAGGCTCATAATCGCGGCCTCGTATATATGGTTGTCGTCTATAGTAAGTGGACGAAGTTTACTACGAGCAAGTAAGGCCTTATACTATAAGGCGGTAATCCGTAAAGCAAACCCTTATAGTATAAGAGGCTTAAACTAGTAGTACTTTACACTATCCTTTAAAAAGCCCTTCCGACCCTACTCCTTAATGTCATTAAGAAGAGTAGAATAAGCGCGGTGGTAGTGATTATCGCTACTAAAGTAGGTACGGATAATAAGATATACTAATGCCTAAAGCATATGAAACTAGCCTATACTAGGTACTAGAAAGTTACGCCGGTTAAACGGAAGACGTGACTCTACAAGTCTGCCCTATATAGACCGGATATGTTAAGCGGTAAGTTAATTACCATATGTAGGCTAAAGTCGCTAGTTAAATGTCTAATCTTGCCGCTAGTATCTAAGCTTATCGAGCTAGATAGACTCATGTACCGCGATAGTGCCCTCGATAGTTCCTTCGTTATAAAACGCCGCTCTAAGTTGTTCGAGAGTAGTCTTTATCTTAGGGAGACAGTCTATAAAAGGAAACGTGCGTAACCGGTTCCTTAGGGTTAGCTCTAAGACACCTGTACTTTCTATAGGCTAGGTGGTAAAAGGTGTTACCGGCGAATCGTCTATAATAGCAGGCGTTATAATAGTATTAGTTACACGTGCCGAAACGGTCGTTAGAATAGGCTAAGTTGTTAAGGGAGTAGGAAGGTATTAGCTAGCGTATTAAGGTGTCGCGAGTAGTGTAGCAAAGTTCGGTGGACCTATAGTTTCTATAGGCCGAGAAGAGCAAGGCGTTTATAGAGCGACACGCGCAACTAGACGAGAACTGTCCGTAGAAGAGGAGGTAGCAGGTGTTAGTAAATATGATTAAGTGGCTGCGTTCTAGCCTATAGATTCTATAGGTTAGTTTTAGCGGCTAAATATAGCGTTAACTGCTCTTCTATGCACGCGGTTTAGACACTAAGTGATAAAGTATGCTAACACATCTGCTATAATAGTGTTCTCTACTACAGTATATATCTAGCCATATATCTTACGTTTATTTAGAGGTGCTAAGCGGTTAATATCACTCTATAGCAGTCCTTAAGTAGGGAGAAGAGGATTAAGAACAGAGATGCAGGTGGTTAAGTTTACTATCTCGCTAGTGTCGCCTCGCACTTGCTACTTAACATCGTCTTTAAAGTTGTAATTGTTATAGTAGATGACCGACTAAGGATAACTACTATTAGCTTTAATCCTAGCCTACATCCTAAATGTTAGTGTAAGTATGGTGTCTATAGAATCTACAGGCCGTTTAAACTTACCTTTGTAAGTTAACTAACAGCCTAAGCGTCTCTTTAAGTAGCGTGGTAGCCCTTACATATGCCGTGGCTTACAAGTGTAGATATAACTCGCCGGCGGGCGCCGTTAGTATGTAAATATAGACTAGTAAGCTTTAGTATAAGGTTAGATAGCTTTTAGTGCCTTCTATAGCTAACAGAAGCAGTAAGAGTTATAAGCCGCTTCTAGGTAAGGCTAATACGGCGATTGTTATCTTTATTAGCATTTAGATTATGCCGGCTCCGTAGTTGCTCTATCACCTATAGCATAATATCTGTCCATATAGGTGCTACAGTTCGCAAGTCTATACGAATGTCTTCGTAGTTAAGCTTATTAAGGACGTTAAGTGTAGGCTCCTATTTGCCGAAAGACTTAGTAAGGACTAAGGCTTTAAACTCGGCCTTAAGTATGGAAAGTATGTGGGTAACGCTAGAGGTAGATTCTATAGGTCGTTTAGAGCCGGTATATAAGCCACGCGATAGGTAGCCTTCGCCGGTTATTCTTAATATGGCTACGCCGAGAACTTTACGCCTTTACTTTTTTAAGCGTAAGCCCTCGGCTTCGAGCGTTACGTAGTCTTATAGAAACCGCTTAATAGTGTAGCGCTGCTTTTGCCATCTCTTAATTGTAGCCTATAGTTTCTATAGGTTGGTCTACCTACGGCCCCGGCTACGGCGTAAAGGGCGATAGGTCTCGTTCCTAATAGAGGTAGTGTGTCTAGACGAAGCCGTAGAGGAGATAGATGCGTCGGATTCGCTATCGCTATTTAAGTCGTAGTCGTCCTAAGTTAAAAGGTCTAAGGTGCTATTAGCAAGGTTAAAGATGGGATTGTTATCCACTACGCGTAGCGAGGGGGCTATATTAATAGGGAGGGTGGGCTTAAAGCTTAGATATTAATGAGAAAATGACATGTAGATTCTATAGGTCGAGAAGAGATCAAAAGTTTGGCGTGACGAGTGTAGCTAACTAAGGTGGAAGAGGGGTGAACATCTAGCGTTGCGTAGCGTCGACGCGATTTAACGTAGTGCCACCAAAATCGCGACATTGAGCCCTTAGACGCTCGAACGAGTTCTCGCGGTGGTACCCTCTAATTGGCCTGTAGAATTTACAGGTGAAAAATACAGCGCTAGCACGCTAGTCTCCGCACTCAGTGCCAAGTCTCGTTCGAGCGTCTGATTAATGAGATAATTCAGAACCGGCAAACTCGCACATCTTAGCCAAGGGCTGTGCTTGATCCTGTGCATCGTATGGCGCCGTCGCGAAGCTGCAGACAAACATTTGTCTATAAAGGTTTGGATAAGCGACTCCACTGGTAAGCCTCAGGAATTCGCAGAATTCGGCCGGTAATTCGAGGGTATCCGCCATGCTACCCAGCAAGTCTCTGGACGCGTGCTTACGAACAGCTGTCTCCAGACTTGGCAGGAATTGTGCAGTGTAGTCAAGCGAGCCGGTCATTCGTGGACAGATACCAGAATCATCACCAAGGCGAGATTGAGCTTTATACTCGTCAAGGCTAGTGATCTCGGGCATGCCCCATCGTTTGACATCCAGGACCTCCGACGTCTCCATCTCCAGGTGTGTTGCCAATATGTCCAGGTGGAGTTTATCATTGCCTTCCGTTTCCAGCAATCATATCCAGTACTCTCGAGAGAATCCGTTTGTTGTTGACGCGCATGTGCTCCCCAAATTGTGACAGAAAACTAGCCATCGCCTCGGAGCGTTCGGTAGGTACTTCTGGTTATTACCAACCTTCACAAACTGCTCTGCTTCTGCTCGACTTCCATTCTCTGTTTGTAGGGAAAGCTGGTGGCCCAGGCGCCCCTGCCGCGATGGATACCGCTGCTAAACTAAGGATCTGGGCAAAATCGCGAGGCATCATGGTCATCCATGCCCTGCTGCAAATTGATAAACAACCTTACCCAACCTGTAAGGGTGTAGATCGACTATCTGCAGTCCTCAATGCTATGAGGTCCAGTGGCGGTGAAGAGCCCGAAGAGTTATTACCCAACTACGACGATGGCGACATCACCTTTACCAGAACACCCGGTCACGTCTCGGCGCTCAAGTCGCCTGGTCTACAAGACTATCTGAGAGAGAAGGACATCAAGTCGTTGATACTTACTGGATTGAGCACTTCTGGATGTGTCATGAGGACTGCAATTCCTGCTACCGATGACGAGTATGTGGTCACAATCATCTCCGACGCATGTGCCGATGCAGATAAAGACCTTCACGATGTTTTATTGCAGAAGGTGTTGGCATCCAGGGCATATGTGACCACTGCAGCCGAGTTCCAGGAAAGCTATATTCCATCCGTTGGTCAATGAATTATCGAGGAGAGTTGAACAAAATCGTGATTTTCGCGAATCATTCAACTGCTTCGTTCCGTTCTTGCTGCCATGCTTGGTCTTGTTCTCTCTCCTTCCGTGCTTTCATGCAATATTTATATATTTTTTTTGGAGACTTACTCAACAAGGTACCAACGAACGTGATCGTAGCCTCTGCAGTACCACTCAAGGAATTCAGGAAGACTGTCCCAAAGGTCGATCTCATCATAACCATAATCGAAGAAACCAATTCTCCACTGCCATGGCTCGTTCATATCGGCTGTGACTCGACAAAGCAGGTAGTATAGCGAGGTGGTTTGGTAATCATAACCTACTCTCCACCCAGCAGCGACCTCAAACCATCTGTCGCCGAATGGTATGTCACTCATCTTCTCCAAAGGAAGAGCCATATCCTCATTGATCCATAGTCTTGATCCAAACGGACACATAAACGTTTGCATATCGTAATTCTCATTGAAGATTCCACCACACTGCTTTGCGAACTCGCAAAACTCCGCCGGAAGCTCGAATGCATCCACTGCAGTTCTCAGCAATTCTCTGTCTGCGCCATCGCGCACGACAGCCCTGAGATCCTTCTCGACGGTCGTCCTGGCGCAGGGAATACCGATTCCAGAAGGATCCCACTCCTCCGTCATCTTCAAGTCGCTTGGCCGAGCAATTTTGTGCTCGACTTGGATATCGCCAGGCCACACCTTTGTGTCGCAGATCTTGCGCGTTTCTCGGCCCATGTGAGTTGCCAGTATATCCAAATGTAATTCGTCGTCGCCTTCCATTGCGGAGATGCTGTCCAATATGCGGTTCAGGGTGCGCTTGTTGCTGTCCGTCATGAGCTCTCCGTAGTGTGATAGGTGAGCAGACATCGCATCGGACTGCTCCAATGGACTCAGCTCGGCGTATGGATCATGTATCCCGGCCGCTTGTCCCGAGGTAGACATAGTCTCCGAGCAATCAGATTGGCTGGACTCATCGACGCCAGGATCTTGCTCAGCTTCTTGTATGTCCATGTGATGGTGTCTAGCAAGGATGGAACGGATAAGGCAAGCGAGATTGTGCTGCAGACTTTGAAAAAGCGAGCAAAATACAGCACGTCTATCGTTCAAATGTGAAAGCTAAGGTCAAGGACGACCGTGCCCTAGGCAGACGCTTCATGTTCCCATAGTCGACAGCACTACACTTCTTTGGTTCGAAACGAGAGCAAGCTGATTCATGATTATAGGCAACCAGGACATGAATCGGCAAGGCTTTTGACTAGGACAGGGGAGTTTCACCATGTGAGATTTGGTGGACCCAACAGCTGGAAGAACTTCGGCAAGCGCGAGCCCGACGCGTGGTTGACACGCGCGTCAGAAACCAACCAGTCTCGGATGTGGTTCACAAACATAACTCCTCCAAGCTTATCGTTCTTGCAAGACTTTGACAAGAATGAAGATCTACTGTCATGAAGTCTTCAAGGTACTCGAAATCACGGCAGAAGGCTTGTAATTTTTGCATGAGGGGTAAGACAAAGTGTGACAAGAATCCTACAGGCTGCTCCAGGTGTAGGCAGCGCGGTCTCTTGTGCGCGTATTCGCAGGATGCAACAATACGGGACACGCCATCTTCCAGCTCAATCAACGATGCAGAGGTGAACCCAAAAGAAACTACCTTGCCTGGTCCAGACATGTTGGATGATCATCAGGCACTGCTGATAAATGACGTGTCGTCTATGGGAAGGCCAGACAGATTATCTCCCACAACCGGGCTTCCCGCGTCAACGCCGATGGCGGATGATATGTCTCATTCGACAACGAAACACTTCGACTTTTCAGCCCTCAATCTCGTCTGCACCATGAAAGTCGACGACATAGCGTCGCGATGGCTCAACACCTACGTGCCTTTACCAGGCCAAGTCGTCAAAGACTATCCGCCCAGTATCTCGAACCTCATCAATCGCATGCTCAAATCCTATACCGCTTCAGTCGTTCGTGGCCACAACGCTCCTCCTCCCTTCATCCACTTCTCCCAAGTCAACGATGTGTCATCCATGCCACTAGCGACATGTCTGAACATGGTGCGTATATGCCAAAACCCAATTCCGGGCAGCCAAGCCGCAGCTGCGGAGATCTTGCAGCAAGAAATGTCAAAGATCTACGAGAGACGAGCGCAGTGTTGTCCTATGGAGCTCTTGGCTACTTTTCAAGCTTATCTGATATATGCAATGGTCTTGTTTCTGCGATTGAAGCAAGCATCGACCGCGTTTCTTCGACAAGCAATGATAAATCTCCAGGATCTAGCTTGGTCAACGACACGTCATGGAGTACTCTGCTTAGCGGAACAGCAGCATACACGTCCAACATGGGAAGAGTGGATAGTGACGGAAGCCAAACGTCGATCACTGTACGTCATGTACATGTTCGACGATGTGGTATCCAAACAAGAAGGCATACCTACCTTTCTCGGGGTCGAACTGATTGGGTTGCCAGCCCCTGGGAGCAAGTCACTCTGGAGTGCGAATATAAGAAGGAGCTGGCAGGAGAGCTACAACTTACACCTGGCCGACTGGCCCGAGGGCGGGCTCCGCATCGATGAGTTGTGGGCGATATCCCCTGAACTCAGTGAAGAGGATGTTGCACGAAGGCGTTCTAGAGTGGAGCAGTGGTTGGAAGATTTGGATGAGTTTGGTATGATGATCTACACTGTCACGAGCTGTACACATGGTACCTAGAGACTGGTTTGATCTCGTGATCCCATACCAACAACCAAGCTACCACGGTCGATGTGGCACGCACATACGCCTATTGATTCAACCCAGGGTCATATTTCCCCGCGGAGGAATTCTGCGAAAATGTCAGTAAAGATTGTTTTCCTCACAGTTTGGCCTCAAACTCTTACTAACCATAAAAGATAAGAGAGATCTTTTTTGTTGTATATGTGGGCAATCACGTAACTCTAGTGGATGTTCTCAAATCCGAAGGATACATTGATGGCATCGGAGTTGAGGTTGGTGCAAATCCGGAGTTGAAGTCATGCTCCGAGCTCAACTCCGTCGAACCATTTCTCAACCTTGCATACGACTATTCGTATTTAGAACCTTCTTCGCGTTACAACGTCTTGATTGAAGTCTCATTATGCTAAAGTTCTCGAAAAGTATGGCTCAAAACACATCGTCGCGTCACCTAAGCTCACCTTCGTCCGCTGTCTACAGCATATTCGACAGAAGACAGAAAGCCATCATAATTCTGATCGTTTCCATCGCAGCAACTTGTACGTTGACTCGTCGGCTCTCTTTCACAATTTTCACTCCTACTCACAGTCGAACAGTCTCGGGGTTTGCCTCCAACATCTACTTCCCAGCCATTTCAACCATATCTCACGACCTCGACGTCTCCATTGAACTCATCAATTTGAGCGTGACTGCCTATCTCGTATTCCAAGGCTTAGCACCAAGTCTTTGGGGCCCTATCTCCGACGTCAAAGGTCGCCGAATCGCCTACATCGGTACATTTCTCGTCTTTCTAGGGTCGTGCGTTGGACTGGCATTGACTCGCAATTACGCAACTCTGATTGTGTTAAGATGTTTGCAAAGTACTGGAAGTGCGAGCACCATTGCTATTGGTTCTGGGGTAGTCGGAGATGTCACGACTCGTGAAGATCGTGGTGGTTATATGGCTGTGTTCCAAGCTGGATTGTTGGTACCTGTTGCTATAGGTCCGGTGATTGGAGGCGCTTTAGCTGGAACATTGGGGTGGCGAAGCATCTTCTGGTTCTTGGCCATTTATTGCGGTATCTTCTTGGTTTTCCTCGTCTTCTTATTGCCAGAAACTCTGAGGCACAAGGTTGGCAGCGGTGGTCGAAGTGTGTCGGATCTACTGACAAGATACCCCCTGATCTTCTACCAAAAAACGACAAAAGTGGCTTGGGCACAAGCGACGGAAACATCAACGCAGCTAGAGACAGCGAAGAAAGTCGACGTCATACAGCCATTGCGTATACTCTGCAGCAAGCAGGCCGCTCCCATCATCCTCTACCTAGCGGTCCATTACGCAGTCTGGCAGATGACAATAACAGCAATGTCCACCCTCTTCCTCTCCACCTATCATCTCTCGTCATCCAAGGTCGGACTCACATTTCTTGCGAATGGCGCAGGCTCTATCATCGGTACACTTGTAACAGGCAAGATCCTCGACTCGGATTATGAACGACTCAAGCAAAAAGCTCTCGAAATGCCTCGAACAACCACCGACAACAATCCAGACCCCAACCAGATATTTCCGCTAGAGAAAGCTCGACTCCGTCTGATTCCCCTATTCTCCCTGTTTCAATCTCTGGCTATCTTGGTTTTCGCGTGGACAATCCGATACCACATCCATATCGCTGTGCCCATTGTAGCAACATTCATCACGGGCTGGTGTGCAGTCTCTGCCCAATCCCTCGTCATGACCTATCTGATAGATGTCTATCAAGGTCACAGCGCTGCCGCAGGTGCCGCTTTAAACCTTGCGAGATGCTTGTTCGCCGCTGGGGGCACCGCTCTCATCAATCCCTTGATCACGAGGGTTGGTGTTGGTTGGGCTTTTAGCCTGTGTGTTTTGATCATGGAGGTGAGTCTTTTGGGTGCTTGGGTACAGTCGAAGTATGCTGCTCTATGGAGAGGGCAGTAACTCAGGAGAATCTTTTCCCGTTTCCTTCTGTTCCCTGTCAAAATCAGTTTTGCATGAGCGAACAAGGCATGACATGATATGCAACTCAAAGACGTATTGACAGTTTGTCAGATGGGTTCTTGTACGTGATGAATTACTTTTGGTGGTTTCTAGATTCAGTAATGTCTAGAGGGCAGACCCATTCCATTGTCGATGTACTTGATGAATTCTGTCGGAAGAATTTCTATGTTTGAGGTCTTTTTGTGAATCTAGCGGACCACGGACTCAGCGTCCATCGAAATAGGTCAACGGGAAAAACACACTGAGATTGCCACATCTTACATGCTCAATATTGCATCGATTCTCCGATACAAAACAGAGGATCAGAATGCACGTTCCTCTTCGAGAAAAGATTGGTTTTGTTATGCTCGGTCTACACCACAGATTCTTGTTCTGAGCATCACAGCTTCTTTTTCAGATCGAAGCTTTGCAGCATCGTCGATGCTGATGTTCATGAACCTCCCATTACAACGTCTCTGTTGTCGGCGTCTTGTCAAGAAACACTTTTCAGTTGATCGTAAGCTTTGACAACAGCAACAGCAAGGTCGTTCCTGCCAACGTTGAGTTCCTCTAGTACAGGTGCATGCTGATGAATCAGGTTTGCAAGTCCTTTCGCATACTCTCCAGTCTCCTCGGCACTGTTCCAGTATAAGCCTTAAGCAATAATCACAATCAAGGACAACATACCTCGTGGAGAACGGCCACGGCTTCAGCTGCCCAAGTTCGAGCTGACGCCGTGTTGGAAAGAGCGGCCGAGATGACACCCTCCAAGCACCTATATCATGTATACCATCCATGGACAATGTAGCCAGCTTCGGACAGCTCTTCCCAACTATTCTGGTCTCTGAGATCCAGTGGCTATCCATTGGGCGAACGGAAAACATCAGCTTCTCTAGATTAGGATAACTCGATATCCAGGTGTCAAAGAGGTCATCGGTCCAGGCTTCAGCAACCAGTAGAGGGCCATGCTCCCGATATTGTTGGGCTGAGGTTCCGTATATGCTTAGCTCTTTCAGACGTGTCAAGCCTGAGATCGACTGTAGCTCTTGCATAGCGAAACGCTTGGGCTTAAAGAAGGAAAGTTCAACGATTTCCAAGCAGTGCAACGATCCGATGAGCTCGAAGACAACATGCTCGGAATCGGCTAGACTGAGTTGCAGTTCGACCAGGCTTTCGGCCTGAGAAAGAACAGGTTTCACTGCTCTCGACTCGATTCTCAGAGACAAGTTGTGTGCGTTACGGAAAGGACGTAGGCGTGGGTTATCTTGCATGACTGCCGCTATCGAATGGTGCGAGATGAGATTGAGTGGAGCACAAAGACATTCAAGCTGCTTTCGAGATGCCAGATTCTCCAACACATCTACTGAAATTCTCAAGCCATTGTCAGAGCTCAAAGTGAGCTCACGCAAATGCTTACACTTCCGTAGAAACTTGAGGAAATGCTCATTCCATTGATCTCCCGCCCCGTAGTCCAAGTTTACGTCCCGAAGCTTGGGACAACAGAAAGCGACCAGGTCAAGTAAAGACTTGGGCAAATGACTACATTTCAGCATGGCGAACGACGTGATGCTCGAGCTCAGATATGGACGAAGGTCTAGGTTCATCCAAGGTGGGCAAGAGTTGATTTCCAGTCTTTTCAGCTGCGGGAAGCTGAGGTTTGCGAAAGCTGCAGGAGAATCGATGTGGTCGGCTCGGTAGAGGTAGAGTCCAATGCTCTGAACCTTGTCAGCGTACAACTGTCTGCGTTGAGGGTGTATTCTGGCCAATGCTGGAGTGAAGGGTTCACGCCAAAGCAAGTCTGTGCCTCGAGTGGCCCAGTTTCGATTGACTAGTATAGCAGGCAAAAGCAGCTGAGCATAGCAGCGCCATGCCTTGTCGTATTGAAACTCTGAAACTGCATGACGAGCATCTTCTGCAAGAACTTCGAGTATATCCAGTTGAAGTTCTGTTGACAGACGTGGACACTTTCTGACAGACATGATTGTGATGGAATCGTTTACTGGTCTCTTGTCGTAGGCGACTCATGGCTTTTATCCTCTTTCAGGTCGAGCAAAAGGTCAACGCAACTGCAGTTCACCAGCTCGGAGAGACTGAAAGATTGAAAATGGGTGGTTCAAGGAAGATGCCTACCGACAAGACCATAGTCGCGTATGCCGCAATGTCCGCGCAGAAACGGCGAAGCTGATGGTCGGCCAATAAAGGTATAGCTGGCGGCAACTAGATTGATTCATCATATGCGGTCTCGGTACGTGCCATGCAGGCGTGGGCGCGGTCTTGCATATGGAGGCTCGAACACGAATGGCTCGTGGAGGATGCACGGCATTGAGGCTCTTCGAACGCGAAAGGAGCGCAAAGCGCTTCGCCAGCCAATCATGATCCAACAACATGCACCGCCATGCGTGCTGAACGCTCGACACACTCACCGTGAAGTACGTAATGAAGCAGGATTGTGGTTTTAGACAAGCAACAGCCGGATTTTCGGCCGGTGGTGCTGTTTTCACGGCATTACAAGTCGCTAAGATGATTAATTCGTTCAGCCGGACTCCTGGGCATCAGACCACAACATTCATTGATTTCCGTCCCGATATGCAGCATCCGGCAACAGCGGCAAGCTACTGTACAATACTATATCATGTCGATCAATGGTCATCTTGCGCTTTGCCTATAGGGGATTATACACGGGGTCGAGAAGGCTTCTGGTCGGGATCGACAATTGGAGTGGTAATCATTCCTTGGTAGAGAGCGCTGAAGTCGCATAGTGCATTCAGCTCAACGGTGGTATTGACCAAGTAGAAGCCATTGTCCCGACAGACTGTACAAGAAGGAATTGGGATGATGGACCGCACGGTGGAGTCCAGCATACTGTCCAGCAATATGCGGAATAGAGTGTCATGTTCCGGCGGATCGTCGATACATCGACCATCCCGAGAACTGAGGTGGGTTAATCTAAGAGGATCGCCGTCAGGTTCGAGAAGAGGGGAGATGTGTGCGAGCAGCAAGGGAAGGAAAAGAGAAAAGGATGGTGGCCCCTGAACGAGGGCCCTTTGCTTGGCAGGGTCCTCCCAGAAACATCCCGACCGACCTCTTCTCCATCAGTTTTTTGCTTCGTCAATACCATCATGACTTACTTATCCATTCAACGGTTTTTTGTGACCGACTTTTCCTGTCCAGACTTCGAGCGTTGTTAGACCGAGCCGGGACACGACGATGGCCCTTTCTCGAGTGCTCGCGGGTTTATGCACAATCCCGCTTGACAGGAATCATCGTTAGAGGTATAGTAGTATCATGCAGGTGCCCTGCTCGGACGTTCTCCCTCACTTCCCAACTCTGATGCACACACCAATCTCATTTTTTCTTGTCCAAAGTTGGTATCTTGACAGGACACCATCGGTGTTCGTATACAACGGATATATTGCTTGTATTGCATTGATCAACACGTCGAGAAGTCGTCGACATGTTCAGGTATGCTCCTATCAGCACGCACTCGTCTGTTTTAGGCACCAGCTTGCTGATTTCCCGCAGAGTGGAATGAGTCCGCGTCACGTTGAGTCCACAACATCGTCGAGCAACAACATTTTGGATCTGGGCACTCATCGCTGCTGTACCAGAATTCCACTCTCGGCGTCTCCTCCATGCGGATCGCTCGCCTCCTGGCAAGACGGAGACTCGATTCGAGACCTTGATGCTCGACTATCAACTCATACACGAGGCTGGCTCGTCCAATGCTGTTTGGACGCTCGGAAATCACGCGGTCTGCAAAATCCACCCATGGAAAGAAGGGATTTAGCTCGAAGCAGAAACAATCACATTCGTCCGCGAAGAGTTTTCCAGCATTCCCATTACAGAAGTACTATACACATGAGCAGTTGAGGCGTATCCAAGCTCGGACGACAAACCAAGCATGGGTAGACTTAACTTATCAGCAGTGGCTTAAGATTGCAAGAGAAGTGGCGCAGTACACTACCCTCGTGGCCACCAAGACCAGCAACCATTTTCAAACCATTTCAAGCTGTGGAGTAGACATCCCGTCCCTGATGTAAGGATCTCCTCAAGAGAGCCCCATACACCATTACGTTACTTGTGATCCATAACGATTACAATGAAATCACCATAAAGTTAGCTTTGTGTTGCAGCAGATCAGTGTTTCTTTTACGGCTTACCGACTCCTCCAGACAACCCAGCCAAGCAAAAAAAAAAACATGCAAAGCATTAGGTGTCTTCTCTCAATCAAGTCTGATAAAACAAACCCCAAGCAGAAAAGTTGTCCCAAATGCCACAAACAAGCTACAAAACTCGACACATTGGCAATGTTTCTTTTTGTGAAGTTTTGTAAAAAGGACTCTGTACGGAATTCAAAAAGAAAAAAAAAGCAAAAAGCGAAAAGCAAGAAAAAGGGAAAAAAAGAGAAAATAAGAAGAGAGATTGTTCAAAAAACATGAAAAGAAGGAGGATACTAATTTCAACAGAAAAAACTTAAGGCATCTGGAAAAAAAGATAGGTAGAAGATTTCAGAAAAACAGAGACGGGAAAGTCGGCGATTTCATGTGGGATGCATACATCTAACCACTTCTTTGTTGCAACGAATCAAAACATTCAATGTCACCCTAGACTCAAGGACACAAAAGGTTGCTGCTTCTAGGATGGGCAAGGATGCCACAAATCATCGCATCTCGTTTATAGTCACACACAACAGACCTATATGACGAAGAACAGTACAGTGATGAACAGCGGTTGTTTTGACTATGATACAAGTGATGGTATACTCAACGACTCCTGTCTCGGAGACTGCGATGCGAAATGCTACTGGTGATGCTAATAGTACAATGAATGATGACGTCTTCTCCACAGGTCTGGGAGATACCAAGATGATAAGTCTCTCTCTGCACACTTTGAATGCTTGCATGGAACATCCATTCTGTTCTTTCCATCCCCATTAACGATGTGTTTGAGCTCTTGAAACGCGAGTAACCACGTTCATGCTCAACTCTTTATCCACGATAAGCAGATGTCCTTTCCTTCTTTGGCCTCCATGCCATGTCGCTCAGTGAGTCAGGCCAATGACTTTTCTGTTTCTCTTGACTAGGCGACGCAAACCAGCCTCCTTGTCATCAGCGAAACGTCTGGCCTCGGCAAGCTTGCGCTCCAAGTCCTCGACGCTGACCATGTGGTTCTTGTCTCTTTGCTGGTCTTCCTTGGCGGCCTTCTCGTTGGGAGGGCTGAGAGGTACAGGAGGCATGATGAACTCGTTGACGTACTTGCCGGCAGTATCAACCAAGAAGCTCCCCTTCTTGCTGCCCTCCTCGACAGCCTTCTCCATGGCGTTGGCGCTGCGGTGACGGTTGCCGTTAGATGCACCCTCGAACTCGCGACGCAGAACGGCCAAGTCTACGGCCGGAAAGTCGACCTCAGCGGGAGTGTTGCTGTGCTGGATGGGGTGGAACCTGAGGTTCTCTGGCATTCGGCGGTTCATGGCTTCCATGGCCAAGAAGCGTTCTTCAAGCTGAGGCTCCATGTGACGAATGATGGTACCGCTAGGTGAGATGACCAGGCGATCCCACAGGCGCTGTTGCTCGTCGGTTACTGGACGCCAGGCGTGTCCAGAAAGCAAGATGTCGATATCTTCCTTCTTGAGCTCAGGCTGGTGAGGCGGAATTGCGTTTTCGGGAGTCAGGTCGGCGGCAGTGGGTTGTTGAGTAGGCTTGTAGTGGGCAACGGTCTGGGCGAAAGGGCGAAAGAAAGCGTCGAAAGCGCCGGCTATAGAGCCATGTTCGCTGCGCAGTTCTGCAATGAGAGAGGCAGGAGTCAGCGCTGCTGGTGGTGGCGGTGTGGGGGCTTTGACCGGAGTGACAGGAGCAGGTGGAGGAGGGGAAGGAGTCTCGACCTTGACGGGTGTGGGCGTGGGCGTAGGCGTGGGCGTGGGCGTGGCGGGCTTCTCTACCTTTGGTGGTTCCTCGACGGGCTGAGCCTTCATCTTAGGAGAGGCGGGACGCGAGGGAACGGGTGTTAATGCAACAGGCGTAGATGCAGCAGGTGTCGCGGGCTTGGCTGTCTTGGACTTCTTCTTGCGGCTGGTGACAGCCTCCTGAATGGGCTCCGAAATGATCTGAACATCCTTGGACAAGATTTCTTCGGTCATCTGTCTGGCCTTCTCTTGGCGCATCTTCTTCTGTTGACTCTTGGTGTTCTGTCGAACGTATGCCGAGCCGACTCTGCTCGAAGATGGTGGGGGTGGTGTGTTTGCGCGAGAGAGCGAGGTAGATGTAATAGAGACATCGTCAGAGACGTGCTCACTGTTGGGAGTGCCGGGAAGTTGAATGGAAGCAATGCTAGGCTGTCTTGATGGCATGCGGGATGCTGCGGCAGGAAGTGGGCGGATTGCAGGAGCGACGACTGGTGCAGGTGGAGGCAGGGCTGTTGTGAGACGCAAAGTGCGTGGAGCCGTCACCTTTCTGGCCGAGTCTGATGCTATGCTAGGACTCTGAGGACGCGATGGAGTGATGGTGTTCCACGTGCGAGGAACATTTTCAGCCTTGACTGGAGTCGAGTTGAGCGAAGTAGGGACTTCACCACCCTTGAGGACGGCAGCTGTAATGTCAATCTTTCCAGGGTGCTTCTTCTTACTAACGGTCTCACCAGCAGCCGACTTGGCCGCGGCAGCAGCTTCGGCAGGCGTCAGATCCTTGACAAGGTCAACTGTGTTGGTTGCGGCCTTGCTCTTCTCTTCCTTGGAAGCACCTGGCGGATCCGGCTGTGTCTCAAAGGCCTTGGCCTGCAATGCTGCCTTCTCAAGCTTCTCAGCGGCATTTTTCTGAGCAATGGCTTCGGCTGCGGCGAATGCAGCAGCAGCCGCCTTCTCTGCCTTCTCTGCCTTTTCAAGTCTCTCGGCTTCCTTCTTGGCCGCCTTGTCAGCTCTCTTTGCCTTCTTTGCTTCGGCCTTTTCTGCCTTGGTCTCTGCCCTTGATGGAGTTCCGACCTCAGCGCCTGGAGCAGTGTCGTTGCTCTCAGCGTATTCAACGTTGGCAAGATGGGACTCGGACCTTCCACGCTTAGTAGGCGTAGCGAAGTCATCGATAACGTTGGCGAAAGGTCTGGTTTCATGTCTCAAAGGTGTAGGAGCTCGTGATGGTGTGCCAGACAGTACTGGGACAGCAGGTAGGATCTGCGAATTTCCACGTCTGAGACTTGCTCTGGAACTAGATCGCGAAGTCGGAAGGGAAGCAGCCGAATCATCCTTCAGAGGAGCGATCACTGGAGCCGTGAAACCTGGAGGGATTGATGGCGTCGAGCGTCTAGGCACATCATCTTCGTCGTCGAGATCAAGGGGCGGCAATGATTGACCAAGACCTTCCAGGCCTGGAGGAACTGGCGGTGTGGATCGTCCGGGCTCGTCGAAAAGATCTGATGAGAGATGAGCTGCACCACCAAGAGATGAGATGTCTGAAATATCTATACCTCCAGTCAGCACAGTTCTAGAAGATGTGTTTTGTATACATCGAATGGTAGCGACTGGTTTCGGCAGATGGTAGACGACCGCCGAGGAAGAAAAAGCTAGTATACATGATGTGGATCACACAAGAACGCCAGTTGAAAGTATAGAAATAGGTGCAAGACGGCAGACACTGACTTTGTTAATCTACCAATCTGCGACACCAAAAGGTAAGAAGATACGTACAAGAATGTGGCTAACGTTGGAGAGACGTGAGAGGCATAAGGAAAAGTGAAAACTCCTGCCATATAGCCACAGCGGCAAATGCATCGATGACAACTCCGAAGCTGACGAGAAGAGCCAGCCGGACATGATATAAAAACCGAAACGCCAATGGCTCGAGACTCTGAAGAACTCTTTTTGGGAAGGCCAATGCTGTGCTTGCTTTCCACCCTAAATCAAGACGCCAGTAGCAAAGTCATGAGGGATAGACAGACATGATGGAAGAGGGGGAAAAGCAAAAAAAAAATAGCAAAACAGAACAAAAAACTCAGACATAATCAAAAGGTGATGCGGTCGTCTACCATCTGCGAAAAGCACCAGCGTCGGCGCTGCCATACACATTGTGCAACCCACCTTGTCCCTGACCAGGGAAGAGCCCCTGGTTTCCGATTTGGCCAGCTTGGTGCAGTCTTGCCTGAAGAATGCTCGGGTCTGCTACATCAACTACACCGCCTCCAGAGGAGGAAGTGTTAGCATGTTTGTGCTTTTTGCCCTTCTTTTTGGGCTTCTGGACAGTATCTTGGAAGGCTTGAGGCTGAGTGCCATAAGGAAGATTCAGAAGACCAGGGGCTGGGACTGGAGTGGAACTGGTGGGGTGCTGGTGTAAGAAAGAAGGAAACAATAACTCACGCTTTGCGGCATCTAACATTTGGGCACTGCCACCAAGGTTGCGGTTGCGCAATAGATCTCTCATCATTTCGTCGTTAGGGTTGCGTCCGGTCAGGTTGGCGCCATAACCCAGGCCGCTAGTCGCGAATCCATGGCCTTGGCCAAACATGCCGCCTCCACTAAATGGAGGAGTGCCTGTGGCTTTGAGGCCAGGAGGGGGTCCCTGGACATTGCTGTAGAATCCACCGGGGGGAGGTTGTTGGAAGGAAGACTGGGAAGGCATCATGGAGGATTGTTGGTTCATGAGTTTGGCGTTGGCGACAGGCTTGACGGCAGCTGAAGCCGTATTGGTATCGTTTGCGAAAGTGTATCTTGAAACATTACGCGCATGGCCAGCCGGGGCAGCAGGTGGTGGCTGGAAGGGAGGCTGAGTAGATGCGGCCGAAGGGGTCTTGAACTGTTGAAGGAGCAGCTGCTGGCGTTGTTGAGCGGTCAAGTTGGGAGCAGTGATGCTCAAGTTGGAGAGCTCGTTGGAGAGGAATCCGCCGTCGATGACCGAGTTGGTGCGCGAAGGAGGCTCAATGGCGTGCTGCGGAGATTGACCACGACCCATGGTGTCTTCGGGCTCGCCTCCGAGTTGCATGCTACCGCCAGTCTCGGGGCCGTTCTCGTCTTCGACACTGTTCACAGTCTGTTGAGCGAGTTGAGCTTCGGCTTCCAGGCGTCTACGCTCCTCGTCTTCCTCCTCTTCACGTTGTCTCATTGCACGTCTCTTGGCTCCGCCGTGTGGGTCGAATAGCCATGGGAAATTGTCAAAGTCGATGTTGCTGTCTTCCAGTGTCTTGCTGGATAGAACGAATCTGAGGTCGAAAGACTGGAAAGCCTTGAACATGTGCGTGAGAGGATCCTCGACGACCGGCTTCTTCTTTCTGACTGGTGCAACAGGAGCCGGGGGTGGGCTGGGGGTTGCAGGCTCTTCGGGCTCTGGCGAAGGAGAGGGTTCACGTTCGGGTTCCGGCTGAGGCTGGGGCTCAGGCTTGGGCTTTTCCCTAGCTGGTTCTTTAGGCATGACAAGTGAGACAGAGCGACTACTAGCTGTGCGGCTCATCTGAGGAGCTTTGGAGGCCCAGCTGGCAGTCGAGGGCAGCGCAGGGCCATCATGTTCAAGGCTCGGGCTTGGAGGAATGTATTGCGAATCTTGCCTGGAGAGGGTGTGGGCGGCGGCAACGGGCTGTTGGCTTTGCGGCGGAGGCTGCGATGCTGGTTGCGAGGGTGCTTGGGGATGCTGGGTCGAGATGACGTTCATCGAAGACAAGTCCTGGCGGGTGAAGCTGTCATTTTCCTCGCCAGGTTCGTGCAGGAACATGCAGTTGCGGTTGGTGCATTGTTCGTTGCGCAGGTAAGCCGAGCAGTATTTGGTAGTGCCGAATTGGGCTCTCAGCACCCGGTCGCCGTTTTGGGAGCCATCGACGGCAACAATGCAAGAGGCGGCGTCTTGCTTGCGGGCGTAGGTGACGTAGACGCCGACGGACTGGGGATTGATGTTGTCCTTTGCCTTGCTGACGACTATCTTGACAATCTTGCCGTATTGACCAAAGTACTGATCGCCGCGTAGAGTCTCGAGCAGTCTATCTTCTTGCACTCTCGGGCTCAGACCAGTCACATAAACCAGGTTCTTTTGCACGACGCGCAGGCCAGCGAGATGCTTGCGGGAAAGAGTGTCGGCCTCGCGCTTCATGGCTTCCTTTTGGGCGGCGGCGGACTGCTTCTTTTGCTTGGCGGCCTGTTTGGCTCTCCAGAGGGCTTCCCTGAGATGGGTGTTAGTGATGGGTGGGAGGAGCAGCTGAACAGGGATGGGTACTCTTCCGGGCCAGGCTTGCGGAACTCTATGTTGGCATCATCGTATGGACGGCGGCAGGCAGGACAGAGGCCGTTCATGTTGTTGCGCACATTGTGATAGCAGAACTGGCAGATCTGGGGGTGGAGGTTAGCCGGGCCGTGGGTGGACGGGGAAGGCAGTCAGCACACACCTGATAGCCACAGACGCATGGTCGAAAGCCTCGATCTGAGAGATCAAACTCTTCGACACAGAGAGGACATGTCTCTTCCTCATCATCGTCGATGAACTGATCTTGCTGGGTCCGCGACATGGTGTGGCACTGTGAGCGAGCGGGAGTGGTGGAGGAGGGAGATGGCGAGGTGGGAGATGGCGCGCAGAGGCGGAGGGAAGATTGCAGCTGCTTTTACAGATGGACAAGAAAGGACAGGCAGCTTCCGAAGTGAATTAGAAGGAGATGGAATGCGGGTGTTGCAGTGTAACAGGTAACAGCGCGGCCGCGGGAAAGAGCAACTGCTGCTTTGGCTTGTGAGAGAAGGAGACTGTGTCGTGCACAGACCACCCACGCTGATTGGCCGAGCGAGGCAAGAACGATGATGACCATCATATCGTCGCTCCTTCCTGCGTGCCAGCTACTTTGTACACATCCACACAATGGCTCTACGACAAACCGCCACTCGCTCGCTGCGTCTTGCCTCGCGCAATGTCGCTCCCTCGACCCGCGCCTTCACCGTCTCGGCTCTGCGCCAGAAGGAGCTCGCCGCCGATGTTTCCGACCTGCCCAATATGAGAGTACGACCGTCCAGCCACCATTGCCACAGGCCCATGTTCGAGTATTGATTTCCGTATCAGCACGCCCAAAGAAGCGCTCAAGGTCGTCTCCATGTTCCCATCGTCAATCCTGCCGACAAGTTCCAAGAAAAGGCCGACAGCCTGCACCAGTATGGCCAGTACTTGATGGCTTGCATGCCCAAGTACATTCAGCAGTGCGTGCTTCCTCTTCCTGCAATCGCAGAACTAGCATTGACACGATTCGTCCAGGTTCTCGGTGTGGAAGGATGAGCTCGTCATTTACATTGCCCCCGCCGCCGTGCTCCCCGTCTTCAACTTCCTCAAGTACCACACTGCCGCCGAGTTCACCCAGATCAGCGACATTACCGCTGTCGACTACCCTACTCGCGATCAGCGTTTCGAGGTCGTCTACAACATGCTTTCCGTCCGCCACAACGCCCGTATCCGCGTCAAGACCTACGCCGACGAGGCTACCCCCGTCCCTTCGCTTTGTGGTCTCTACGATGGTGCCAACTGGTATGAGCGTGAGGTCTACGACTTGTTCGGTGTCTTCTTCGTTGGACACCCCGATCTCCGCCGTATCATGACCGACTACGGTTTCGACGGCCACCCGCTCCGCAAGGACTTCCCTCTTACTGGTTACACCGAGATTCGTTACGACGAGGAGCAGAAGCGCATTGTTGTCGAGCCTCTCGAGTTGACCCAGGCCTTCCGCAACTTTGAAGGTGGTAGCTCTGCTTGGGAGCAGGTTGGTCCCGGTAACGACAGAAAGCCCGAGAGCGTAAGTTCAGCCCCACTTGAATGCTGTCAGCATTGCATACTGATTCAGAACCACAGTTCAAGCTTCCCAAACCAAAGCCTGAACCCAAGCCCGAGGAGAAGAAGTAAACGATTCCAACTAGACCCCCTGGTGGTGTATCATAGTGTAATCAGTCCAGGCCCAATTTCAATACCGACTTTTCTTTTTTGTTCATACCTTTACCTAACAAATTCGAGTTCACATTTCATGTTTTCTTCACAGCCGCAGCAATTATGTTTTAGGGCCTTTCCGAGCTCCTTGTTCGAGCAACAGAGGGTGAGAGAGTGGCGTGCACGGCCCATTGGTTTGCGCACCTTCCTATCGCAGCCACCGGCTTCAAACGGTCAGACAAGACGATAGCATACAAATCGAATGTGCTGAGTGACCAATGGTGGTATCGAGCATATACCTTGAGTTCAAGCAAACAATTCGTCTTGTCTTTATCACAAATCCATAGTTGATCGAACAGCCCAGCAAACTCCCAGAGCGAACCACCAATATCCAAGCATATCTATCACAAGCCTACGACTCAATCAGCACAAACATTCCATCTACTGCCGCTGAACATGCCAGACCCAACCTTTCGCATCACAACACCTCGCCTTGCACTCTCCCATCTAGACCCTTTAAACCTTTTGCATTGCTCCTTCCTCGCCTCCCTCTGGAACACGCCAGAGTTCACCGCCATGCTCGGCGGCAAACCAACTTCCATCACCACTCCCTCCGCTGCAAGAGCATTGATACAGAACCGCTTCTTGGCCGAACATGCACGCAATGGCTATGGAATGTACCTTGTCTCTTTAGTCGAAGATGACATACCCATTGGCACTGTATCACTGATGCGAGGAGAGAATTCTTCACTGCTGGCTCCTGACGTCGGGTTCGCTATGCTTTCTGAGCACATGAGGAAGGGATATGCTGTGGAAGCTTCCAAAGCACTTCTCGAGTATGTGGATAGAGAAAAAGGTGTCAAAGCAGTATTTGGGTTTTGTGACGAGGAAAATGAGGCTAGTATGAGTGTGCTGAGGAGATTGGGGTTTAGATGGGAGGGAGTGAGACAGGTCAAAGAGTTTGGGGGTAAAGAGACGGCGGTGTGGAGTTTGGGTATGAAAAATGTGGAAGACTGGGGGTTTTGAGTAGGTAGCTTGGTGGTGAGTATATTGCTAGTGACTTGGTTTTTGCGGTAGATCGGCCATCGATACTGGTCACAAAGCTATTCTTGAGACTATAGTGGTGTACTTCGCTGTCCCTTTTTCTCTTTTGCTTTGCATGACCACCCTGCTAGAGCAATTCTTGCCAACAATCCATACCAAGCAACTTGCTACAACAAGAACATGCTTTATTTCTACGTTGTTCCTCCCCCTTCGTAAAGACTACAAAAACTGCTTACTCCCCCATCATGTTTCACCAAAAAAAACTTCTCCTTGCATACAATTCCCTTGATTTCAACAATGCCAAAAAGAAACAATATACCTCGTCACCCGCTGCCGACACCGCACTCGACTACACCACTATATGCCTCCTCGGAAACCGTCCTAACACTTTCATCATCGCTCTCTGCAACTTCTCCTCTGAATACTGGACATGGCGTCTCCTCTGCACAGGCAGAAAAGCCATGAATTCATTTGTCCGATACCCACATCTCAGCCCTGGATTCAATATCAAAGATGCAGCAGAGATGGGAGAAGAATGTTGATGTGGTTGTTGCTTGTCTGGGCAGCAACACCGATCCTCGAAGTCTTGGTCTCGCGGCTGGGAGGAGTAGTCAATGCTGGAGGGAAAGTGGTGGCGCTGCAGACGAAAGCAGAAAAGTGGTGTAAGGATTTTGCGATGCAGATGCACAAGGGAAGCGGCACTGTCAGTATGTACTGGAGACATCAAGGAAGAGGAAATAAGGGAGAGGATGGTGTGGGTGTTGGGTATCATGGACAAATTACCCCCGACAAGATTTCTAGCATGGGGCCTGATGGCTGCGGCATGTATTTCTTCTTTGCGGGTATGTCGACGTTGAGTTTGGGAGTTGTGTGGTATTCGCTTCTTGAAACGAAGTCGATGCCTTTGAATAAAACGGATAGATTGTTTGGAATCAAACCGGTGAGAAGGGCACAGCCGCAGTTGATGCGGGAGTTGCAAGAAGAGAATTTGGAGATGACTTTGCAGGCTGGGAAGAGGATGAGTGTTTCCAGTGAGCATCGGATTAGGGCATGCATGTTGTAGAACTTGGACATGGGGTATTCATACACAGATTATAGATTCATGGACCTTACAAGCGAGCTTGAAGCAAGACTAGTCCTTCTTAGAACAACGATCCGTCATGCTTGCGATATTGTAGCAGTTTGTCTCTCGCGTAATGCGACCGCATGAACATTGGCTGAGGAAGTGCTGAATGCAGAAGTGGAAGATGGCATGGCGTGTAGAGAAATGCCGTTCGCTACGTCTTGTTGGCCATCAACTTCATGCTCCCTCTGTGCCCTAGATCTCCTCTGCTTGAGCCAAGGCCTCAGATTATAGTAGCCGCCACAAGCAAAGATGCCCAGCCAGAGTACAAGCTCGAGGCCATAGATGATTATGCCCAAGACATCCAGATGAGGTTGGAAGAATACCGAGATTAATGAGGTCAAGTCCCCAACGGCATCGATGAAGCAAAAGGTGAATGAAATGCCTCTGACGGTGCGATGGGTGTAGATGTCCCAATAGTGGGCGCCCACACCACAAGCAAGGAATGTCGCAGCAAGCACGGCCATGAGTGTCAACGGCCACTCGACGCCTCTATCCTTGGCTCGCTCCAGGGCCAGCACCAAGCCGACTTCAATGCCGGCCATGCAGACCGCAATGGGAAGTACCATGTAAAGACCACGCACCACAGACCACTTCTTCTCATAGTAGTAGACTTGGATCCACGTACACAGAGACAGAAAAGCGAGGATTTGAGGTTGGATCTGGAGGGCGAGGTTGAAGGAAGAGGTTATATTGTAGACGCCTAGGGGCACCCCTGCCCATGCCCAGAACATCATCATTGAGGGCTGAAGACCGGTGGCATTGTGACGACGGTAGTTTATGATGATTTGGGGGATTAGTTGGACGGACCAACATATCTTTTGTCACATGAGATTAACATGATTCGAGAGGATTTGGTGGGATGAAAAGACTACATACGGCTCCGAGGGTACCGAGCACGTTGGCGGC
The DNA here is from genome assembly GCA_026538705.1 of Aureobasidium sp. GC_Fusr_1. NCBI lineage: Eukaryota > Fungi > Ascomycota > Dothideomycetes > Dothideales > Saccotheciaceae > Aureobasidium > Aureobasidium sp. GC_Fusr_1. The sequence continues at coordinate 2,439 of JALPCE010000302.1, read as the reverse complement.
GATAGGAATGTCCATCGGCTCATGTGAGTATAGACTTGTCAGATGGATATTGATGCTTGGGACGAAAGCATGCGGAAGTGGTCACGAAGGGTCGATGCGAGAAAGGGATGTGATTGGTCGAGGGCAGCTGCCTTCTCCGCAAAGCGAAATGAGTCTAAAATTCACCCGTCGTCGAGACTCGAGAGAGCACGTACCCGCTACATTTGGTAACGCTGGCTTCTTTCTCCTTTTGCTATTCATCAACACAATGGCCGACCTCGCAACCCCGTCTGCCGCCGCCATGAGCACCTCCGATGCTGGCGCTCAGAAGCCTGCCTTCACCAAGCCTGAGAGACCCGACCAGGCCGATTACGAGAAGACTCTCGCCGAGGCACAAAAGAGCCTCGATGCCGCTGTCGAGAGACAGGCAAGTGCTTCTATTACGAATCCACGAGTCTCCGATGACTTCTAACACATGGATGCAGAAGTCCATCAAGGCCAAGCTCGACTCGCGCCCCAACAACAAGGAGTCCCCCGAGGCCAAGAGACAGCAGGAGCTGCGCGCACGACTGAACGAGATCCGCGAGGCACAAAAGTCGGGCAAGTCGAGTCGCGCCCAGCAGCTCGGCCAGATCCAGCGTCTGGATGAGCAGCTCAAGTCGCGCATCACCGAGCAAAAGACTGCCCGCAGCCGTGTTGCTTTCCGCTCCGTCGATGACATCCAGAACGAGATCAACCGTCTGCAGGCCCAGGTCGAGACCGGCACCATGAAGATCGTCGACGAGAAGAAGAACCTCGCCGAGATCACCGCCCTGAACAAGCAGAAGAAGGGTTTCGCCGGCTTCGAGCAGGCCCAGAAGCAAATTGACGACATCAAGGCCCAGATTGCTGAAATCAAGAAGTCCATGGATGACCCGGCAAGCAAGGCTCTCTCCGAGGAGTACACCAAGATCACCACCGAACTCGACGAGATCAAGGGTAAGCAGGACGAGGTCTTCAAGAACCTGAACCAGCTCCGTGACGAGCGCACCCGCGCAAACGAGGCCCAGCAGGTCGCCTACACCAACCTTAAGGACATCAAGGACAAGTACTGGCAGGCCAAGCGTGCCTTTGCCGAGTACGAGAAGGAGGCATACCGCGTGCGCAGAGAGCGTCAGCAGCAAGAGCGCGCTGCTTACGAGGCCGGCAAGCGCAAGCAGGTCGCCGAGGCCAAGCTCGAGGAGGCCAGCGCCCCTGCCTACGGTGACGAGATTCAGACCGCCCAGTCCCTTATCCGCTACTTCGACCCTTCATCTCAAGAGGCCAAGGCCGCCGCCGGCCCCGGCAAGTTTGCCGCTCAGGCCAGCCGTACTGTCGAGGCCACCGGCATCAAGGGTACCGCTCTCCCCCGCAAGGGTGAAGCCGAAGATGACTACATGACCGGTAACGGTGGCAAGAAGGGCAAGAAGAACCGCAAGAACCAGAACGCCTCGCCTGCCCCTGAAGCCCCTGCTGGAAAGTTCAACCTGTCTTTCGGTGTCATTGAGCAACTCGCCAAGATCGACGTCCAGCCTCCATCATCCCAAGCCGCCGTCGCCGGTGTCGTCGAGCAGATCAAGTCCAAGCTCGAGAGCTGGCAAAAGGACCAGGACCGCAAGACCCAGGAGGTGAGTTTTTTGATAAGCCCCTAAACACAGACTTGCGCAAGTGCTAACATGACCCCTAGAACATTGACAAGGCCAAGAAGGAGATTGAGCGTCTTGAGGCCGAGACTGAGAACACTTCAGACACAAAGACCAACGGCAACTCTGCCGACAACGTAGCCGCCGACCTCGAGAAGACCAAGATTGAGGAGACTTCGTAGAACAGTGTGTCCATCATGCTTGTGTCCCTCTAACCAGTTGTTTCTCCAAAAGTTGTGCTTTCGGAAAGGATATGATTCGAAGAAGATTGAGCGAGAGAGACCAGAACAAAGGCGAGGATACAAAAAGCGAAGTTGGATGAACTCTTTGGGTGGGTTCACAAAAATATGTTTTTTTTTTCTTACACCCTCCTCCTTCTTATCACATTCACATCCCGCTGAGCGTTCAGGGATTTTTCTTTTGTGTTCGTTTGTTGCATTTCCACTCTTGCCGTTATCACTCTTGAGAGGACTGTCATTGCATGCCGGAAAGTAGGCGTATGGTTAATTCGCAACAGGAGACCAACCCTTATGTGACAGATATCTCTGTTCTCGTGTAGTCAGCCTCTTGTTTGCTACCAATGCCATTAGCCGCTATCTGCTTCATTACATGGTGTATGGTAAGTGAACCCTGCTTTGGCGCTATTCCTTTCGGAGCATATACACAGACAAACCATTTCTCCAACTCGGTATCTGCTGCTACGAGCTCGAAGAACTCGTTGTTGATGAAGAAGATCTTATGCAGACGGAGCCTCGGTAGGTATGCATGTACTATAGCAAGGTAGATTGTGTCTGTACAG
>JALPCE010000301.1:0-28617 GCA_026538705.1 Aureobasidium sp. GC_Fusr_1 | reverse complement strand
GAAGATGAGGCAGGGCTTGTGGGTGTTTGGAGACGGTCGATGGTTTGGAGCAGGAGCTTGACAGCGCCTTGTTGGGCGAGTTTGCCACGATGCTTTTGCTCGCGTGCGAGGGCATGGAGGATTTTTGCTGCGATGCCGAGGATTGTCACTGTGTAGTGGCTTCTAGTCGCTGCTACGAGGACGGGCACGAGATCTGCATCCAGCACTGTCTTGCAGCGTGCTGTTACGTGCTTTTCGTCATCCAAAGGGTCTTTTTCTTCTTGCTTCTTAGCTTCGGCGTAATTCTTAAGCTGGGACATCTTTTGTTGCTCTTCGCTTTGGGCTGGTCGGTACGAGACCAGATTCGAGAAGATGGTCAGGATGCCAAAAGTGCAGGGGTCGGCCGTCGTTGTCGACTTGAGGCGTTCAATCAGCTTGTTGAGTAGGGCCGAGTTGGACACGATGTCGGCTTTGATCTTGGGTTGGAGCGATGTGTATGCAAGACCTTCTATCGAGCTCTGTTGTTCTGCAGGACTGCTTGCGTTGAGCGTGAGATTGACTAGGAGAGTTGAAAGGTCGTCTGCGTGTGTTACTGAAGACTCTTCTGACTCGGGCTTTGGCCTGCTTGATTGTCAGTACAGCCTCAAGGCACAGCGTAAGAGTGCTCACGGAATCTTTGCTAGCACCAGGGCAGCCATACTCGCGGCCTCTGCTTCTGTGCTCGTATGTGCCACATCGTCGAGCCAATTGTATGCGATCTTTGAGATGCTCTCTCTGCATGCCTTGTCCACACATGCTGCGCTCATCAACTCCATGGCTGCCTGTTCAAGTCGATGTGACTTTCTGCAGTACATGTCAGAAAAAGCTCTCTCACGGCCATTCCCACCACTCACCTCTGTCCCATCGAGTTTCTCTCCAGCACAGGTACCAAACCTTCCAGGAATCCAGGAGTGAGAAACAACTTAGCGACAGTCTGCGGCACTAGAGGAAACACCGAAGCCGCTGCCGAAAAGGCTACAATCAACTCGTCGTTATGTCCTTTGGCAACGCCACTGGTAATGTAGTCCGTAAATATGGCTTCACCCTCTTCGCGAGTTTCTTCCAGTAATTTTGCAACAGCCAAAGTTGCCTGTGCTCTGATTTTGGCGTCGAGACGGATATCCAGCTGGGCGAGTACAATCTCAAAGGCATCGCGGTCGATGAGTCCTGCCATGTCATGCGCATTGCTAGTGAGCAGTCTGGCGATTAGAGTCATGCTCCACTCGCCATGCTCCAGAGCTGGATCTAGGAGTTTGCCGAGGGCAAGCAAGAAAGCGTCTCGTTTGGCTTGTGTCTGGACATCTGTGCTGGGCCATGCTTCTGCATCTAACAGAACGGGTAGTATACTGTTGAAACTGTGTTCACCACGTCTCCAGAGTAAACGGAAGTATCGGGTTGCTTCTGTGCCGACCTGGATCCTGCTGGCAAGCTGTTTGCGTGCGGCGGCCGAGTTGATGACGAAAGCACCAGTCAACTGATCTCTGATTTCTGTAGGCTTTCCATCATGGTCGAAAAGCAAATGAGCGACGTCGGTAATCTGGTCGGTGGGTACAGCAGCATGTTGCTTCAACAACTTGACGGCTTCTTCGCCATCCTTCTCATCTCCATTTTCCACATAGCTTTTGACCAAAGACAGAATCTGACTTCCGTTTGAGTCCGCATTTGACAGAGATTGGACCAAGGCTTGAACGTTTTGGTTGGTAGGTGCCAGAGAGGCTGCTTCCTTGGCTAACTGGGTTGCTTTCTGGAGTTGGCGTTGCTCGATGCATGCTCTGGCCTGAGCCACCAGCTCCTCCGCACGTTGGATTGTCGTCGAGTCTGCCATTACAGCATTTCAGTCTTTTGCTGTGTTCCTTTCGCGGTGAATTGTTTGTTGTTCAAGTTACTCTGTCGTGTTTTCAAGGAGTTATCGTCTTACATTTAAGCCGAAGCTCGGACACCACAAACAGGGCTCTTGGCTGATGCCTTTGCGAGTCGTCACCAGACAGTGTAACAACCACGAGAGAATGACGCCGGAAACCGCGATGGACTGATTACGAAGCAACAAGGACCGATTGAGAGACAGTTCAAGATGTGTAGATGGCAAAACTGATACATCACGAAAATGCTACCTGATATGCAATGCAAATCAAATCAAACCACAATGCCCCGCCTATACCAGCCGCCGGGACCCCGCCATGCAAAGAGCCATAACACGCATGCCACCCAAACACTCGCTGCCATAGCCCAGAATGTCGGGGCATAGCAGGCACGACCGAAACACAGCTCGCTGCTTGCCTCTACATTGTCTTCGGCTGCGTATTGATAGACAGCGCTGTACAACAAGCCCCATAGTGTCGCACCCAAAGCGGGCACAGTAGCAACACAAGCCCAGTTCGTACCGAAGTTCTCGACACCCCACACGACCGAAACAATGATGGGGGTCAGACTGAAAACAGCACCGTATCCAGCACCAACCGCAGCACTGACCCACCAGAAACGTTCACCATGATCCTGGACAATGCCTGAAGCAAGAACGGCCTGACCAACAGACATGAGGAGAGAAAAGACAAGAAGGAAGGTTATGCGCGAGATCTCGAGGCGTTTCTGAGGCTCTGCTGAGTCTGCTCCAGGTAGCGTGGCCATGGACGACATGAGCGAGTTGGGACCCCTGCGATGCTGGTGTGGTACCGAGGTAGGTGCAAACAAGTCGGACAAGGTGCCTGTCAGAATACGTGCAATAGTAGAGGTGATGGCAACGATAGAGACGTGAGTAGCGGCGCTCGTGGGGATCTCCCCGTCAGGCATGCTGGGTGGATACAAAGTACCAATGACAGTTCCGAGGTTGTTGATGAAGGCTTCTCCAGGTCCAGTAACAAGGAAAAAGCCACCAGCCAGCAGCCACATGGTTCTGTCAGACAAGAAGCGACTAGTCTCTTCGTTGAGCAGCCACGTCTTTTTGCGGGCTTCCTCTTCCTTGCGCTGACGCTCTTCTTCGTCGTCTTCCTCTTGCACGGCACCATAAGTTTCGTGCTGGTCGTGGTGATGACCCCTTCTAAAGAAGGCGCTGTCCTCTAGCAGACCACTTTGTTCCAGCTCTTCGATTGCTTCTTCAATCATCTCATCCTCGTCGATAATCCTCAGGAGGAAGAAACCGACGAAACCAGCCGCAAACAAGGTACAGCCGAGGAAGATGAAGAAGCGAAAGACATCAATATCTCTGTGGGTGCCGTCGGGCTTCTTCTCGTATAGCAGGCGACTTCCCACCTGGCTCTCCCACATGCCGCTCAGACCAAAGGCAGCAATAGGGAGAGCCAGTGCAAGGCCCTTGTGTTTTCCTCTTCCAAAGTTCTTTGCGCAAGTGGTGACAGCGCTGAGGTACATGCAACTGGTGGCCATGCCGACCCAGACAAAGGAGAAGACCATGACAGCAAATGGCCAGTCGGGGTTGCGATAGGTGAAGGCTGCCAGTACATAACCGAAGCCAGCAAAGCAGCCTGACAGGACTGAGGGAATGCCGGGACCGTAGCGATCGCAGAGGAAGCCGAATATGGGTACGGGCAGGTACATGCCTAGTTCGGCGGTGATGGAGATGGTGTTGACGCGTAGTTGTGTGTAATGCAGGCGTTTCTGGAACAAGGGAGCATATACGGAGAAGCAAGTGATGGATCCGGCGACCAGACTACAAGAGTGTGTCAGTTATGGTCTGCTCAGACTAAGAGGAGGACGAGACGGACCAGTTCACAATGGCCCAGCCAAAGGTGAGAGAACGCGAGAGCTGGCGCTGCATCTTTTGCCTGTCACGGCTCTGGATGCCCTCGGCCACCTGCTCAAAGAAGCTGCCGGCATAGCTGTGTTCGGCGCTGGGTCTGCCTGATGATTCCCCTTCGTCGTCGGCGCGTAATAGCGGTCGTCCTGGGTGGTAGTCCAGTTTGTCGATGACAGTCCCTCGACCAGCGTTGGCGTTTCCACTTCCTTGACCGGCCATGTCTTGTATATACTTCCTCTGTTTCCAGAGGACAGTCGGTGTAGCGGTCAGGGAGGAGATGCCATGGCGAGTGACTGTCTACGAAGCCCGGTGACTTTGCTGACTCGTGTGCTCTTCCGAGGCTCAAGCCACAGATTCCGTCATTCCGCAAAACGCATCGTCATGTGCAGCCGCATCTCAAACGGCCAAGTCGAAAAGATTTATCTAGCACCCTGATCATATCATCTTCGTCCTTCCATCGCGACTCAAAGATATCGTGCATACTAGGAGTACATATATCATGATGGCGAGAGGCCAATGACAGAGCAGTCGACATTCAGTGCATCGAGGTCAACATGTCACAATCTCACACACAAGAATAAGATGGGAACCAACATTGAAAAAAACGCTTCATTTATGCTGTGAATCTTCTAGTTGGCCTATGACCAATCCATGTCTATCGTACATGCCAACTCGCTTTTCTTCGTAAACCCGCGAGCTCGGGGGTATATTATATCTCAGAGCTTGGGCTCGCGGCGTCCTCATTGCGACGTTGCGCCAATGGGAATGAGGTTCGTAAATAGAGGGAGGTATGACTTTGCTTCTTCTCTTTCTAAATCCAATAACAGGCAATGCCGGCCAGCAGCTCACCCGTCAAGGAACATTGAGAGTCGCTCAATCAATGTACTTGGGGAGGGTGGCCATGACACCATCCTTGGCGATGAGCTCCATGGCGGTGGTGACCTCCTTGATGAATCTCTCGTCGTTGCGCAAGTCGTCACCGAAGAGAGACTTGATGCTCAAGAGCTCCTGGGGCTTGGTGCCACCAGCCTTGGCCTTGGCCTGGAGCTCCTTAACCATGGGGTCGTCGACCTCGAACTTGTTGCCAGCGTCATCGACACCGTTGATGTAGCGGAACCAGGCAGCGGCGACGAATGAAAGACGGCGGAAGTTGTGCTCGCCCCAGATCTGCTCAGCGATTGAGGGCATGATGAACTGAGGAATCTTGCCAGAGGCACCCAGACAGATACGGGGAAGCTGGTCCATAATGGTAGGGTTCGAGAAGCGCTCCATGAGGGTGTTGCAGTACTGGTCAATGTCGACACCGGGGATGGCGGGCAGAAGGGGCTTGACTTCCTTGTGCATCATCTGCTCAACGAACTTGCGGTAGACGGGGTGGTTGATGACTTCGTGGATGTACTTGAAGCCAGCGAGCTGACCGGGGTAACCGAGAGCAGAGTGGGAACCGTTGAGAAGGCGCAGCTTGTGCATTTCGAATTGCTCAACATCGTGGACATCCTTGACGACCTGGACACCGACCTTCTCGAAGGGAGGGCGGCCATCACAGAACTTGTCCTCAACAACCCATTGCATGAAGGGCTCAGTAACAACGGGCCACTCATCCTCAATACCAAAGTCTTCAGCGAGTGCGGTGATGTCGGTCTTTTCGGTGCGGGGAGTGATGCGGTCGACCATAGAGTTGGGGAAGGCACCCTTCTCGGAGATCCAGTTGGCGATTTCGGGGTTGGCGAGTTTGGCGAAGGAGACGAGCATGTGACGGGTGATGGAACCGTTCTTCTGCATGTTGTCGCAGGAGAGGACAGTGAAGGGGTTGAGGCCGAGCTGGTGGCGTCTCTTCATACCGGCGTAGAGGAAACCAAAGGTGGTCTTGGGCGAGTTCTCGTTCTTGAGATCGTGCTGGATGTCGGGGTGCTCGGCCTGGAGCTCGTGAGTGTTCTCGTTGTAGTAGTAGCCGGACTCGGTGATGGTCATGGAGACGATCTTGGTGTCGGGGTGTGCCATCTTGTCAATGACAGCCTGGCGGTTGTCGGGCGCAAAGAGGAACGAGGTGATGGCGCCATTGACATTGGCAGAGCTGCCGTCGGCACCGCGCTCAATGACGGTGTAGAGATGGTCCTGCTTCTTCAGGATGTCGCGCATGGATGCGTCAAAGGGCTGAAGACCGACACCGGCGATGGCATAGTCGCGCACACCATGCTTCTCCATCAGGTTGTGGAGGTAGACGGCCAAGTGAGCTCTGTGGAAGCCACCGACTCCAATGTGGACGACACCCTCCTTGACCGAGGAACGATCATAGGTGGGCACTCTCACAGTTGCGCGACCCGACTGGGACGCGATCTGCGAGAGGTTCTTGCTGAGTAGCTTGAGGGACTGTGATGTAGAGTGAGGCATGATGTCTCGCTGTACAGAAAAATAGGTGGGAAGAGACGAGATGCAAGAGAGAAAGCTGGTTATGTACAGCTAGACGGAAGATGTTCGGACTGGAAGAGCTTTTCGCTGAGCTCTTCGTTCACTTTGTTTTTTGAGCAAGGGTCTGTTGAGTGAATGTAGCCACCCAGTGACGATTATTGTCAACAAGACCGGGATGACGCTGTCGAGTGGAGCTCCAAAAAGGTCAACCCGACACTTTACACACCCTTGGCCCAGCCACCGGGCCCCTGACCGAGCATTCCGAGACACTGCATGCGTCCGTTATCACCGCCATGAATATATATCAGGATTCAGGAGCAAAACAAGGAGTAAGCCAGCAGGGTTCCCAAATCTTCACAAAGTGACCCCGAACTGCCGCGAGATTGCTCGTGTATGCGAGAGAACGTCCACGAACTCCAGTTCCCAGTCAACTGCGCCCATGCGTGAAAGCTCGTGTCTGTGGATTTATCTATCTGGATGTGGGCTCTGCAGATCCTACGAAACATTTCTTTCTGGACGCGGCTGCAGATCCAAGAGGCTTTTCGGATCACGCTCCATGCATGTACTTGCATGACACCACCGTCCGGCGCCAATGCGGACACGGATCAATCATGGATAATGCTGCAAGCGAGTGAAGGGTTCATCGACCGAAAATCTCAAGTCCACCAAGCAGTCAAAGAAAAGAACGAGAATCACCAAAATCGTGAACAAGAAATCAGGGTGTAGATGACGTAGTGCGAGTTCTCCACATTTTATATCCATATATAGAGCACGTTGAGAATCTGATTGATACTGTCGGCAGTCAACCAACACGTGGATTAATTCTAGGCACGAGTATCTGAGCTCTGGAAGATGAGCATTGTTAAATCCTACTCTTACACACCTTTCACTCCAATTGCCCGTCAGACGTGGCTGAGCAAAGAGGACATGTCCTCTCCCAGCTTACAATATGTTGGGAACGTGTTTGGTTTCATGTAAACGTGGAGGCTATGAATCGTGAGGTACACACACTCTGCGACTAGACCATCTCGTTGTTACATTCCACTCTTCTTTCATCAAGCTCATCGACACGACGAATCAGAACGAAACTTGCTTTGCGAGGAATATCCATCAGACTACGATTCGAGCCAAAAGGATGCAGACCGTCCGGCTCAAGATTCCATTTTCCATGCGCTGTAACAGCTGCGACGAATCCGTCGACCAAGGTCACAAGATGAACGCACGCAAGGAAAGAGTGGACGATTACGACCTCCATGTACCCGTACACCGCTTCCACATCCGTTGTACGGCCTGCTCTTCTGTGATTACATTCAGGACGGATCCAGTGAATGTCGGCTACGCGTGTGAGCACGGTGCAACGCGCACATAATCTGGAGCCATGCCGCCACAGCAGATCCGGAGGAAGACTTCGTTCATCTTGAAGGGAAAAGGCAGGGAAATATCGTGGTCCGCCTCGACACAGATGGCTTTGTCCAAAGAGTGCCGGACGAAGAACTCAGTGCTGGAATCACCACCGCGACATCCCATAGACTCAACAACAGAAGAAGTGTCACGGTACTGCACTGCGAGAAGACGCAAGTAAGCAATCTCTGAATCAGTCCCTTGATTCCTTCACTGCGCTCGTGGTGGATGAGCTTTTCCACGGACTTGATGGGCATACATCTTTGACCCATACATATACGCGCTTCAGAATCTGCTGACGGAAACCTTCTAGGACCATGGTCTACGAACACCACTCACCAAGGTCTCGAGAAACAAACTAGTCAATGTCTCTGATTCACTCTTTTGCAACAAGGGAGGTGAGATCCGGATCATACAATGTTTTCTAGATCAAACATATACACAAAAAGCCAAGGAACGAAACTTTGAGATGATGATGATACAACTCTATTTCACAAAGATATTGTGTGTGTCTAGACAAAGTCCAACAGACATGTGTCACATATTAGTACTTGAGCTTTTAGAATTTGAGAGAAGGAAGAGCGAAAAACAACAGGCGTGGTCAGGGTGACAGGCAGAAATTAAGGTGTTCATCAGGGTACATATGACGCGTGTAGGGCTGAGCAGCAGCTCCGCTTCAGCCTCCTTTGAGTGGCAAAGCAGGGTCTTGCGGTTCTTTATTATCGACATTCTCCACTTTCACCTACGATCTTTCATACCCTACCTGTTTTCTCATCATCGACGTTCAGAAACAACATGTCAGATATCGAGAAGCAGCCTCTCATCGAGGATCAGCCCAAGCTCACCCTCCAGGACCTCCGTGAAAGATGGACAGAAGCTCGTGCGAACCTCCAAGCTGCTGCCCAAGACCTCCTCACAGCAAGACGCGACTATGAGCGTGCATGGTCCCGAACAACCCGCGGTCGTATCACTATCGCCGCCTTCTGCATCTTCATCATCACCATCTTCCTCCTGCCACTCGGCGGCCTTGTGCTTTTGGGTTTGATGGACGATGAGCCCGAAGCATACGAGTACCTGCCCAGAAGAGTTCCTTTGGAGGCACACATCATGAGCAAGTGCCCTGATGCTCGTGACTGCCTTCACGATCTCGTGCTTCCGGCCATGGTCAATGTCAGCAATCTTGTCGACTTCAAGCTGTCTTATATTGGAAAGTAAGCTTGAACATCAGATGTGGAACATACCCCACAGAGGCTGACATAACAATAGGACTATCGAGGATGACGACGGTGTCATCTGCATGCATGGCCCTTCTGAATGCTTGGGCAACTCTATCGAACTCTGCGCAGCTCACCTCTATCCCAACCCCAGAATCCACCTCGGCTTCACCATGTGCATGTCGCGCAACTTTGCCGAGATTCCCTCTGAAGATCTTGCCAAGGATTGCGCGTTGGAGCATGGCATCGACTTTGAGAGGCTGAATCACTGCCTGAGTGTCGACGATGGAGCATACTCGAGAGATCTTCTCAAGAAGTCCGTTCAGAGAAGTGCCGAGAAGGGCGTCACCAAGAGTTGTACCATCAGAGTTGACGACAAGAACTGGTGCATTCGCGATGGTGGTCAATGGACGGACTGCGAGAACGGCCACGAGGTCAAGGATCTCATCGAGGAGATTTACGACCTGAGATGGAAGCACAGCAGTGCTTACGAGGCGAAGATTGGTTCTAACTGATTTCGATTCTCTTCTCCTGTATCAAGATTCTGCTCTCAGAGTTTGACTTCTCTATTCGATAGTCCCTGAAATATCTTTATCTTTTCGATCTGATAATCTAAAGTGGCGTTTCTGTACCCCGCAAAATCTCTTGATCGTGGGCCGACTTTTTCGGGCTGGAACGATCGTGACAAAACCATCAAAACTTCTTCTCCTGCACAGCAACCTTGACGGTTTATACTGGAATCTTACTACACACAACATGGCACCCTCAGCAATCTCACCCGAAGAGACTACTCAAATCCCCAGCGGTGACTCGACCGTCTTGGCCCTTCGCAAGACATTGACCTCCGAGAACGAAGCGCTGGCCGCTCGCTTCCGTGCCCTCTTTTCGCTCAAGTACCTCGCATGCCAGGAGCCTCGCACCGAAAACACCACTCCCGCTATCGATGCCATTGCTGCTGGATTCGCTTCTCCCTCCGCCCTACTCAAGCACGAACTCGCCTACTGCTTGGGTCAGTCTCGTCACGATGCCGCAGTTCCATACCTCCAAAAAGTCCTCAGTGATCGCGAGGAAGATGCCATGTGCCGACACGAAGCCGCCGAGGCTATTGGTGCTCTGGGCGACAAAGGTAGCTTGAAGCTCCTTATCGAGAGAAGAGACGACGAGAACGAGGAGACTGTTGTCAAGGAGACTTGCGACATTGCCGTTGGTCGCATCGAGTGGGAGCACTCTGACGCTGGAAAGTTGGAGAAGCTGAAGCAAAGGTACGGCTCTTACAAGCAGCGCGTACAGCGATTACCCAGACTAACATCGTCACAGCGATTTTGCCTCCATTGACCCTGCCCCTCCTCTCGCTATCGCTGCAAAGCAACCCTCGATCGAAGAGCTCGAGCAGACCCTTCTCGACGCTAAGCTTTCCCTGTTCGACCGTTATCGCGCCATGTTTGCCTTGCGCGACCTCTGCTCTCCTCCAGACCTTCCCACCGCCGTCCCCGCCATCAACGCCCTTGCTCGTGGTTTCACCGACTCTTCTGCTCTATTCCGTCACGAGATCGCTTTTGTCTTCGGCCAGCTCTCACACCCTGCTTCCATTCCTGCCTTGACCGGAGCACTCAGCGACCTCAAGGAGAGCAGCATGGTGCGTCATGAAGCCGCTGAGGCTCTCGGTAGCTTGGGCGATGAGGAGGGCGTAGAGGAGACACTCAAGAAGTTCTTGAACGATGCCGATCAGGTCGTCAGAGACAGCATCATTGTTGCCTTGGACATGGCTGAATTTGAGAAGAATGGCGAGACCGAGTATGCGACGATTCCTGTTGCTGCATAAAAGTGAAGGATTATGACCCTAGGCGTTGGAAGATAAAGAGGCAACACGGATGGAGTTTTTGGACCCTGTTAGACAAGACGAATGAAATGTTCATATTCAACCTTGATGATTGATTCAGCACCAAATGATGCGACTTTTCTTACATACATGATCCTCGTATTGCACATAGAGAAGTTAGCGATTGAAGGTGGAACCTAGTCTCAATAAGAGCATCTCAAACGCGCTCAAAAGTAAAGACAGACATGTCAGTTTAGCGGAGAGCGTTTGAACGAACGTGAAATCCGTGCTCAATTTGGGCCCAAAGCGGTATAGGGCGCACGCGGCAGGTACCTGCCTAAACAACTCTCTTTCCTAAGAATCCATCACTTTTGGGTGGCACCTGCCTAACTTACCATTGTTCTGCTGTGTGTCGGCATTGTCAAATCTCATATCGGCCTATTCGACTCTGGCGACCAGACATCTGCGATCAGTCCGCTTCCATCACCGACTCCTCCAGGCTTCGGATTCGCGCTTGCAAAAGCAACCATGTCAATTAAATAACACTCTTGAACTCGTAGTGTCGGTTCGCAATGTCGCAATCCAATGGCACCAATCACCCAAACGGAACACGCAAGAATGTGCGTGTTCCTACCGTCGGCGAGGCTCTGCCATTCTCACCATTCGCATCTATTTTCCCCTTCACTCTTGGTATTGTACTGCTCGATTCATTCGCCTTGCACAATAGCTGATTGTCCTACACAGACGCTATTCCGCCTCCTCTGGCTTTCCATTCCGCTCCCGCACAAGTCTTTTCCTCTGAAGAACAAAAGCTCTCGGCCCATGGAATGCTAGAGCGACTCGATGCCCAAGCCAACAATGCTGAAAGAGCCTCGGAACAATTGAACAAGACACTGGAATCTGTCCAACACCTTCTCAACCCGGATACTCTCACACAGTACCGCTTCAACAGACCTGCCAGGTTTGCGCAGTCCAAGCCTCGTCCAGGCCAGACCACTTCGACCCCATCGAAGCATCAACTCGGCCCGTTCGCAAAGATGGTCTTGGACAGAACCATTCCATCCCATTACGCTACCACAAAGTCCAATCTTCCCACGCAAACCTCCAACTCGATCGGTAAACCACCAAAACCGCTGGCTCACAATGTCACGCCAGCAGCGACTACTCCTGCTCAACTTCAGCAAAACCAGTATGGTCACCAGTCAGCGACTCCCACGCCGCACTTTTCCGCAACACAATCTACATCTTCTGCTTCCAAGTCCTATCCACAAGTCGTCATTCCGGTCCCTCCTTCGTCAGCTCCTGTGTCTCACCGAGCCAGCTCTTCACAGACGAATGGTATTCCTCCGACGCCATCCCAAGGCTCTCAACCCAGTTCACAGAGATCGAACATCGCCGTCGTGATCCCCAAGACTCTTACCGAAGCACAACGCGCCCAATACACCCACGTCCCCGGACCAGTGTCCAGCAGTGCCCCGGACTTATCTCAGACGCCAAAAACGGATGCTCAAAGACGTGCGGACCATGAAGCAGACCAACGTCTGACTTCAGCAAGCATTGCTCAGCAGGAAAAGGCGAATGCTGCAGTGGCCAAACTTCAAAAACTGATCGCTGAGATCTTTGAAGCCGAGGATCAGATGCAGGCTGACACATCTGGTATGGTGTCGTCAAATGCTGCTCACTACTTCAACACCGATGATGCAGTTGAGGGCGTACCAGTCCTGCAAGCAGCTATTCAAACACAGCTCGACACCACTTTGTACAAAGTCGTCGCCAATGCTCGCCTTTCCAGCATCGACATCGAAGACCTAGCCCGTATACAGCGCTTTTGTGATCACGCTGTGATTGCCGCAGGTACTACCAACTACCGTATCGACGATGATACTCCACACGAGGCCGAGGACTGGCTCCATCGGATTGGTATTGGAGAGCAGGGTCTGACTGCTTGCAAGACATTGCTGCGCATTATGACTGTTGGTCGAGAAGAGAAACAATTGTATTCTGAGGAAACGCTCACCACTCTTGTGAACAGTCTTACTCATATGGTTGAGACGTGCATCATCCCCATAGTGGAGATGAGAAGCAATGGAGAGATGAGCGATGCATTCAAATTTGCCTCCTCACAAAGCAAACCCCTTAACCAGGTTCTGACAGCCTGCATTCGGGTCATCAAGCTACTAGGCGATTTGATTGCCAAAACCGATGTCGATGAGCGTGTCATGGTTTCTGCTGAATTCATCTGCAAGACTTTGGTCTTTGTGGAGAATGCGACATCTGAGAAAGACTCTACTCTCGGTATCCAGAGGTTCGAGACCGCTCGTAGAGCTGCCATGGACGTGCTTGCGAGAATCTTCGCTCGCTACCCAGAGCAGAGACAGTCAATTTTCGATGAGATTCTGACTTCTCTCGAGAAACTTCCTGTTGGCCGACAAAGCGCCCGCCAGTTCAAAATGGTCGATGCAAAGCCAATTCAGTTGGTGTCCGCTTTACTTATGCGTTTGGTTCAGACTAGTGCAACGCGTATGGAGGTCAAGACAAAGCCTGTCCATGAAGAAGATGATACTGAGAAGGACGGGGAGGATCCCGAGTCCTCTGACGAAGATGCTGATGAGGACTCAGACTTCGACGGTGAGACAGAAAGGAAACGTCCCAAGCCAAAGCCCAAAGCAAAGAAGCGTACAAATGAGGGAGCAGAAGATCTAGCATCTGTCACTAACCCTCTGTACGAAGCTGCATACAGAGACGCTCACTATGTTGTCAATTACATGGTTCAGCGTGCCTTGACTTCGACAAAATCAGGAGATCAACCGTACCGAAACCTCCTGGACATCTTCACAGAAGACTTCTTGAGCGTCTTGGGCAACACCGACTGGCCTGCCGCCGAAATGTTCCTTCGTGTGCTTCTAGCCAAAATGTTTGAACTCTCCGAGAATCACAAAGGCTCGGCTCCTTCGAAAGCGATGGCGCTTGAACTGATGGGCGGCATGGCTACTCGAATTACAGAATTGCGTCTACAAGCCCAATCAGCAGCCCGTCACCCAAATGTGGATCGCTCGGAAGTCACAGCCAAGTTGTTACAGCTTCACGAGAATATCGTGGCTGAGCAAACCGAAGAAGACGAGTTGTTGTCGTTTGATGGCCCATACAGAATCATACTCGAATATCTCCAGGCTAGAGGCTCGGATGATACAGAGTTGCTGACCGCCCGCGGCTACCATACAATCCAATGGGCAAAGCAAATTCTCCAGCTCAGCGACAGCAACGTCAAGTCGACGAAGCTTGAAGAACGTTTGGCCTTCATGATCAAGGACTCTGCATGGCTTGAGACGGAATACGACTTCAAGCAGGTTACTACCGAGGATGGAAGATTTGCAGCTGTCTTGATTACCATGAACCTGCCCTTCTGCCGAGCTTTTAACAAGATCTTTAGCAAACTTCTTGGTACCATGGCTGGCGATCAGGCTTCCTTGAGAAGCAAGAGTCTGAAGAGTATTGAACAGCTTCTCGAGATGGACCCCACAATCCTTGATCAGGGAACCTTCTTCATCAACAGCATCATCAGATGTCTTGCCGACAATTCGACTCAGGTTCGTGACTCTGCCCTTGGTCTCATCGCCAAATGTCTTTCTTTGCGTCCAAAGCTGGATACGATGCTCTATGAGCGCGTCATCATGAGAGCTCAGGATGCCAACCTTCATGTCAGAAAACGTGCGATGAAGATGTTGAAAGACATGTACCTGCGCAACGATGCCTTGAATGTGAAGGCGCTGATCGCAGATACTCTGATCAACCGTGTGACTGATAATGATGAGAGCATTGTGGAGCTCGCTCGCCACACCTTTGAGGACATATGGATGACACCTTTCCACACCATCTCTGGCTCAGACACTGATGCCGTCAAGAAGAAGCTTCGTCTACGAGAACAAACCAGTCTGGTGATCCACATCGTCAAACGCAAGACTGAAACCACGGAAGCAGTCTTGCCTGAGCTTTTGCAGCAGATCTTGTCAGACAAGTCCAAGGCAGCAAAAGCTAATGTCGTTGTTTGCAAAGAGATGGTTAAGCTCATGTTTGACGCTATCATCGATCCAGACGAGCTTCCCGAGAGTCCTCCACAGCAACATGTATTGCAGACACTCACCATCTTTTCTGCAGCCAACGCTAAGCTATTCACTGCCGACCAGCTTCAAACTCTGCAGCCTTACGTCAAAAATCTCAGCTCAGACGACAATCTGCTAGTATACCGTTCAGCAATTGTCATTCTCCGCCACACCCTGCCTCACATGAAGAATCTGAATCGAGAATTTCTCGTCAACATACAACAAGCTCTACTTGGCAGCTTTACCAGACTTCCATCAGCCGAGCTCAAGGAAGTCGCAACATGTCTCTGGACGCTTGATGGGGAACTGCACAACACCGAGAGGCTTGTCAAAGTCACGCTCTCACTTTATGATCAGATCAAGCGAGGCTTGCCTGTTGATATGAACAGCAATCAAGCTGTAGCACAGAAGACGAGAAGACTCATCACTATTGCTGGCCATTTTGGCAAAGTCTTCAACCTTGATCCTCACCTCGGCTCGTTCAAGGAGAAGTTTCTAGACTACAAGGGCGAGCATGTGGCGTTCCTGGCCATGGATCTGATCTGTCCCTTCACAAGCCCCAACCAGCCTATGGTCCTTCGTCAAGCAGCACTCGACAGTGTTTGCATGTTGTGTCAAGCATGGCCTGGTCAGTTGATGCGTGCTGATGTTTGCAATGCATTCAAGCTGGCTCTCGAGTCAGACGATCAACAACTTCCGATGACCTTGATTGTTGGCCTGAAAGACTTTTACTGTGCTGGTGACAAGCCTGGCGAGTCAAGCTTGGTCCAAGTGGGAACTGGTGTGGAGGCTGGCACTGAGAGACTAGGAAACACCTATATGGCTACCGATCGCGACGGCGCTGCCACTTCTATTGCACAACAGTTCCTGGGTAGGATCCGTGACGTTGCTCTGACTTCAGCTGATGCTCTTGCATTCAACGCAGTCCAAGTGGTTGCTAGTATCGGCCGCCAAGGACTCGTTCACCCCAAAGAGACAGGTCCATGCTTCATCGCCCTCGAAACCTGTCCAGATTCCAAGATAGCCACATTTGCTTTCCAGGAGCATATGGGACTGTACAGCAAGCATGAGGCAATGTTCGAAAAGGAGCATATCGGCGCTGTTCACCAAGCTTTTACCTATCAGCAAAACGTGGCCAAAAGCAATCAAGGCTACACTGGAACCCCACCGACCTCAAAAATGCACCACTTCTGGGAGGTACTCAAGACTGGAAAAGCCAAGATCCGCATCAAGTTCTTGAGTACGATCTGTGGCAAAGCAGGTGTGGGCTTTGATGTTTCCAAGGTCGACATGTCAGACTCTCTTCCTTCTCATGTCGTATTCACCAGATTTGTCTGTGAGAATCTGGCATTCTTTGAATACTCTAAGTTCGATGAGCTCCAACATCTGATTGATTGCATCGAGAAGGTCATGGCCAATACCGGTACTCCCGTTGCTCACTCGGTTGATGTTGACATTCTTCGAATGCTCATTGAGCAGGATGCTCCAATGGCTGGCAGCGAGAATGGTGTTGTCAATGGTGTCACTTCCTCCCAAAACAAGCCGGTCGATCCAGCTCGCTCACGTGAATTGACTGTATATGTCCAGATCCTCCTCTTGCTTTGGGAAACTCGTACATACCTCCGTCGACTGTGGAATGTTAGCAAGCACCAGACTGCTACGAAGGCCAAAGCGAGTAAAGAAACCGTCCGTGCACTACAACGCATACCTAACTCAACAAACTTGACTGAGAAGTATCTTGCACGCAATCAAGAAATCATGAGAGCTCTCGAGACGCCTGAAAGCCAACTCAGCCTTTGCACCTCTTTCTCAGAGGTCATGGCCGTGGACAGCGAACTTAGGGTCGACAAGGAGGATGCAGAAGGTGACATGGATGTTTCAATGACGATGAATGAGGATGGCTACGAGACGCCAAGTGAGAGAGGCGGCAGCGCGACGCCTGGCAGTGGACAAAAGCGTGGGCGCAAGAGGAAGAGCATTGATTCATCTCAGAACACTCCAAGGAAGAAGGGCCGACCAAGAAAGAGTTCGAGTGTGCAGGGTCGCTCTATCTCCTTTGCTTGATGATTGATGGTCTCCGCTTTTGCTTTGATGATTAGATGTTTGACTGCTCTGCAGTACATGCTTCTGACGTGATGGGCTCGAGACGCTTATGCCATGGTCGCTCAAGTATGCTTGCTCAAGTATGCTTGCGTTATTCAGAAGTGCGTGCGAGCGGTATCTTGAAGAGAAGGAGAAGACATGATACCCCAATAATAATGCATATTTTTACAATCTCATGATTGCCGTGCAAGCTTTCATTCTGACCTACAATATGACTTCTTGG
Source organism: Aureobasidium sp. GC_Fusr_1 (assembly GCA_026538705.1). NCBI lineage: Eukaryota > Fungi > Ascomycota > Dothideomycetes > Dothideales > Saccotheciaceae > Aureobasidium > Aureobasidium sp. GC_Fusr_1. The sequence continues at coordinate 11,582 of JALPCE010000301.1, read as the reverse complement.
ATGTTTTGACATCGCCCGTAGTGCAGTTTATGCATTCCAGGATTGTGTTTTAACGAGTGCTGGAGACAATTGTGTTGTGCATCAACTGTTTCTTTGTGATGGTGTGTTTGTATAAACATGATTTTGTCCTGGTCAGGCAGTCACAAGAAGTAGTCACGTAACATATAGTCCTCGACTTCGTGCTAAACCAAGTGTGGGTTCCTGATTGCTGCTTCCAATCCTTGTTGCTTTGGCAGTGTGAAGTTGTCCCAGAGTCAGGAACATGTCCAGAGAGAAACCCAGTGTTCTGAGTTCACCAGACGTCTTTGCATAGCACGAGGTTTGCGTTCACAAGCAATCCAACCGAAAGACCCTCTTCCACTAGACGAGGAGGAGCTGGACTTTGACTGCTAGACGTCAGAGTCCGCCATCGTGACTGGGTTCCATGTGCTTCGCCAACGACTGAATGAATTCTTGGACCATGTCTGGAGCAAAGGCACACACGACGTTGACATTTCAGGTTCCATGAGCTTTATCTCTGTGAGAAATTGCTGCAAAATTTTAACTGTGTTTATGGAAAGAGACATTGGGTTCTTTGCTGGGCAAATGGATATGTTTGACGCTGTGGTGTATTCATGCAATGGTTGGAGGACAGGCGAATATCATTCGGAGATTGGAGAATGGAAGGCGATGCTGGCAACGAGCATCAGGCTGGACAAGTATCTCATCCTTCTAGAGTCTCAAGTCGTGTGCAGTGGTGCACGTCAATACCTTTGAGAGGATAGCGATCAAGCAAGAGAGCAAAAATCTTTCATTACTGTTCATAGACGTCGTTCTCGTGCCTTGATGTACCTAGCTATGTTTTTCGAGCAAGAAGAAGAACCTCGTCCGGACTCTCAAACTTCCCAAAGAAACCTCATCGGTGCGTTTGACCCTTCAGCCGCAAGGTCACCGGCCCGCTCAATCCTCAAATCTAGCTCTCAACTCCTCGTGGAAACCATCAAGTTTGTTTCTGAGAAACTGGTAGTGACCGTCCACCACAACAACAAGAGCCTTCTTGGTCTCGCTCTTGACCTGGTTACCAACGTCTCTGATGGCCATCTTTGAAAGTTCTTCGACAGCGAGCTCGACCCAGGCACTGAAACTGGCTTTGCCTTCCTGCTCTTTCGAGCTGTGAGTGTCGTTCATGGCTAGGGCTTCCCACATTGTATTGGCGAGCTTGTTGGGATCTTCGCCGGGACCTTGGTGCTTGATGTCGGGATTGTTGAGGAGTCTGGTTGCTTCTTTGGTGACCATGTTTCTGAGTCGCTCTTGAAACTCTTCCCAGTGCGATTTGCTGTGAGGGGTTGTGTTAGTAGTGTTGAGTGAGTGGTTTAAACATACTTACGGAGACTTTGGTGAAGATTGAGGGGCATCTGAGACAGCGGGAGAGGTGTCTTGAGCTGAAGCGACGTTGTGCTCAGTAGTCTGTACCTCGGTGGGCTCAGTGAGAGGGGACTCGGCAGGTTGAGATACAACGGCCTTGGTGGCAATAGTCTGCTTGACAGACGATGAGACAGAATCAGCGCGTGAGGTTGAAGCGTTTGTAGTGCTTGCTTTGGAAGCTCCCCTCTTTGGGCGACCCGATACAGGAGTGGTGGGGGCAGAAGAGGCGGGTTTGACTACACTGGCTGCTGTGTATGGTGACTGTAGGGTAGGAGATGACTCGCTGGAAGTAACCAGGCGCGAGCTCTGGCGACGCTTCTTAGCAGGAGGCTCATGCATGTTCTCTTCTTGTTCTTCGGATTGAGCTTTGAGGAAGACTTCAGGGTGAACTCTCTTCAACCAGTTGTGCTGATCCAAGCAGACTTGAATGAACTCCTCGCGAAACTGACGACCGTGTTCAAAGACGGCGCTTGGAGGATGACCTGCGTTGAAGCGGTCGCAGTTGTCAAACATGAGCTCAAAGTCGGCTTTGAAGGAAGTCGCAGAGTCATAGACGTTCTTTCCTAATTTGAAAGCAATCGTCGACAGGTCCATCGGCTGTCTGATGACATTCAAGTAGGTAGGAACCGCGACAATGTCAACTGGCTCTTTGAAGGTAGCGACATACTTGCGATGCTTGAAGCGCTTGAACTCCTCCAGAATATGCTCACAGAACAAAAGGTCTGCGTGCTCCATCTTGGTGGTGTTTTGTTGAGGAGCCATGGTGATGGCCTTTTGGTCTTTGATGAGTTCAGAGCAAAGCGTATTGTGTTTGTTGCCGTAAAAGTGGACGACAAGGATCGTGTTGCCACAAGAATGAGCTGCAGGACAAAGGTTGACTTCGCGTTCACGCGAACCACGTGATTATATGACTACCACCTCAACTCTACTGCCTCTATCTGCCTTCTCCCCGAACACGAATACTATAAAGATTGCTATAGAAATGCAGAATCTGAACTAGTTTCTGTAAATGTTCCACTGAGAGTCCTGGCATGCGTTACTCTCTCTGGACAACTCCCAGGTTTGGAACTACACTCTGCATCTTTACTGGTATTGATACACCTTATGCTGGGATATGAGAGAGTGACATCATGTTTGCACGTATCTGATATCTCCTTCAACATGACTGCTTCAATATGATACTATCAAAATGCAGCATGTAGAGCGGTTTCTATACATGTCCCACTGAAGCACATACTTTTATCGACTCTCTCTGGACATATCCCATTCACGAATTCATGCTGTGCCTTTTTACTCATATCAAACTACTAGTGCTGAGAGCTGAGAGAGCTCTTGTTGATGTATGCTGTACCTGTGCTATTGAACACATCTCATCTGCTCCCGATGGCAGTGCTGCCAAGTTGGTATGCTATAAAAATGCAAGAAGGTATCAGAAACTGGTATGTTTCCAGAGAGATCGAAGTTCTTAAGCACTCTCTGTGGACTTCATACATATCTGTGATAAGTTCTTGCATTTTTATGGGTGCGAAATGCTATGGAATCTATGCGGAGATATCCTCACTCGAGACCGGGTCGACGACCGAGTGAAGTTATGAGATGGCAAATCTATTAGCGCAATCCAGAAGTAAAAAACGGATGGCACGCACGAGAGGTTACATTTCCAAGATCGATAGACAGAGAGAAGGCTTCAACGTTACCGACCTGATGCGTTTCGCCTCGTGGACCGGCAATTTTCGCAAGGAGAAGACAAAAACTTTGATTCAAATCTCGTTTTCCCGAGAGATTCCATTCTGGAAGCCACTTCTATGCGTTTTTTCAAGCCTATATAGTACCACTCGGTGATGGCTTTCTCTGATCTCTTCTGTAATCTGCTAGTGTACCCGGTTCTCTCGCACGATCGTCCGTTCATTGTCTGTATCAGTCCTCCTTTCTGATCATGTCCATGATGGCTTTGGCACTGCGAGCAAAGATTGCAGCCTGATTGCCAGTCTCCTCGCTGATCGCTTCCAGTAGAGCTCTCTTGACTGCAAAGCTGATGCCATCATTCTTGATATCTGCCATTGACATGACATCAACTCTCTGCATTGCCTTTTCCATCCACAGACTTTTGGTGATCTTGCTTTGACCAGGAGCAGTGAACAAATACTGGCCATAGACACGAGCTTGGGCGGGAAGATCGCTGTCATGAGAGAAGTCCAGTGCATCGACTTGCTTTTTGATTTCTCCAATGACGAGATTCTTGGTGTAGTCATCGAAGAAGTCTTGGTGGCTACGAGTATAATCAGTAAACATCAAAATTGGAGCATTCATGGATCGTTATGACTTACCTCTTGCCAATGGTAGTGGATGATGAATCAGATCCTGGAGAAACGCGCTGTTTCTTGGTGGCGGGTTCCTTGTCGGCGGGGCGTGAGAGAAGGTCCTTGTAGATCTGGTCTTGAGAAGGCTTCTTCACTACAGCGCGCGCGCCCGTTGGAGTGGTATCGTTGTTCTTGTTGAGGTCGACCTTGCCGCGCTTAAGGGTAATGCGAGGCTTGGTTGCAGGCTCAGGTGTGGGCTCCTCGTAAGTGGAACCGCTATGGATCTGCATGGCCTTGCTCTTGCTTTGCTTGGGTGGCATATTGGAGGCTGATGGGTTGAATGAGATTAGAGTGGAGAACAAGAAAAAGACACGCTGATTGCTTACAAGGTTTGGTGGTGGTTGTGCTGGCAGTGGGAAGAGTGTCCACGCCGAAAGAGAAAAGAAGAGGCGGATCAGCCATGAGGCAGCAGGTGCTCAAGTGAAGTGAATGAGCGAGAACGCTCGGCTTGGAGCGAGCCTAATGTATATTTCCTCGTGGTTCCCGACAGACTCTCGTCGAAAGTGTCGAGAGAAACGTCGAGAGCAGCGTTGAGGCCTTGGATAAATCTCAAAAGGCACACTCAGGGGTATCTTCCCTCGGTCTGAGGTGAGCTGAAAGTACAATGTCTCGTGTAATCCGACGACTACATCTCTATTCTCACGTTGAAAGCGTCGGGAGAAACCTTCGCGGCACTGTCGAGGCCTCAGAAGCACTTCCAAAGGCACGTCTAGGGATATCTTTGTGAAGCCTTCTGGTTCTCATCTCACACTATAGGATGTCTTTTTAGATAGTCGTACAGACTCAAAAAGATTCACGGTTCTATGGCTTTGGCCAAAGAGAGTGTGAAACAAACAGGCTCTCTCTGGACAACCTCTCAAGCTTTGACCAGACTGTGTATTTTGATAGTATACTCCAGTGCTGAAAGTGGATGGAATCCATGGAATTCCGGTCGATTCCAACTCCATTTGGAATGACCCTCTTTCCAACTCCATTTGTTCCATGGAATTGAGTGTATTCCATGGATTATCCATGGAATCCAAATGGAATTCCATGGCTTGGTCAGGGTTGTCTTGTCAGTCTATAGCTTGAAGTACTCAAGCTTCGTTAGAATAATTAAAAAAACCTTCAACACACGGCAACACCTTGTTTTGTAGTTGAATACCATCAAACTCAATTTTATCATAACTATACTGCTATCCTTTAAGCTATCAAACAATATAACACTGTACTTAAAGGCAGCAAGGGTCATTTTAGAAGGCACAAGCCCCTAGTCAGGGTGCTTAGGGCAGCAACTAATCTTAGGCTCCTCTAAGGTTAATTACTTCCTTAATTAGCCCTAATACTTTCTTAACCCCTTTCTTAACCACTGCTTGCTACCTTTTCACAGGGCAACTACGCTCCGGATTGAGCTTAAAAGCACTGTTTCACACATTGTTTGCTTCCTAAATTAGCTCTAAAACAGGCTATGAATTAAGCTTAAAAGCTATTTCACATGGTGATCATGCTCCGAATTAAACTCATAACCATACCACCTACCTCTTTATAAGCCTTTTTACAAGGCAACTACCTTCTCAATTAGGCAGCAGCCTTCTTAACCATACTAACACGCTCTTAAATACCAGTCATAAGCCTATTTGATCACTTAAATTCATTAAGCTCTTACTAGCTTCTAATCTTAAGTATATAAACCACCTTCTCTTCCATATTAAACCTCTTCCTCTTCCTTAACATCCACTACCTTCCCTTCCCTCTTCTACACCTTCTACACCTTCCACTTCCTTCCTTAACCTATATAACATTATCACAACTTACACAACATCTTCATAACTTCCATAACACTATGGGGAGTTGGTGTTTAAGGTCCATCTTAGGTTATAAGGCTTTTAAAGTCGGTAGTGCGTTAATAGTTTAAGGGGATATTAAGTTAGGAGGTAGCTGGCGCAGAGCTTAAAAGGGATAGACTATCATCATCTTAATCAAACGAATGAAGAGAACTTAAATAGGAGTTGATAGAAGCTTAAGATACCATTAAAGCAAGAGGTTAATAGTAGTTGTGGTATATAAGCTTGTGGGTTGAAGACTTTTTAGTGTTAAGAGTAGAGACTATGCCTAATTAGGCCAGTCTTGGCAATTCCATGGAATCCATATGGAATTCCATATGGAATGGATAATCCATGGAACCAAAGGCTATTCCAACTCCAGTTTAATTCCATGTGGAAAGCATGGAAATTCCAAATGGAATTCCATCCACTTTCAGCACTGGTCAAAAGCATTGATTGTTATTCCTACAATCATGCCAGGCGAGCTCAAGATCGTCATTAGTGCCTTCCGTTCTATCAATTCCGTCGAGGAACGTGCGCGACGCACCTATTCTACAGCCCGAGCAACACAGACACTGATCGAAGACCTCGAGCCAACCATTGACCCTCTGTTACCTGGTTCCTCCACCAATGTATGATATGCAGCCGTTCTCAATCAAATCGTGGCGCATGATCACGGCAGCTCTACCCTATCCGATCTTTGAGCGATCGACACCACCACAAGCAGCCTCTCCTGCTTCATGCAGAGACGTCAAACTCTGTCCTCTTCTTCCATTATCTTCGACGATGTGCTACCAGCCCGAATTCCGCGGCCGTGGCGCCTCGACGTTCTCTCGCGCTTCAAATTACCCTCTGGTTGGCTCTTTGGGTCCGACCATGGGCCCCCAACCTCTCAAGAGAAAGGGCAAGGAGACCAAAAGGTTGGAGAACGACCCGAAAGAAGATGCTGCATCGCAGACGACTGCACAAGGTAATTGACGAGAATATGCCTGATGATCAGCCTCTGATACTGGTTGCCTTAGCTCTTCCTCCACTAAAGCGGAGTAATCAGCGCTGGCAGTGTAGTCCTTGTCCTCACCAGTATCGGCCATCCAATCACTCGGCGGCGATGCAGCAGCGAAGAGATCAGCATCGGCAGTGTAGCCCTCATCAGCAGTGGATACATCACTGCCAGTGTGGTTGTTGGTAGCAGGAGATCAGCGATGGTATCGTAGTCTCGGCGATAGCGTGGTTGGTGGTTTCTTGAAGGAAAGCACATGGCTCTCGTGTCCGTAGCAGGTGTTCTTGAGTGCGACAAGTATGATCCGGTGAGATGTGCCCTTTTCCTTTTGTGTTTCTGGGATACGACCTAGTGCTTTATGTCTGATCTTATCGAGAGATTCGCTGTTGGTGTGTTCCGAGGTCCTGTACCGTCGAATGTATGGCGAGGTGAGTTCCGGAGGGGTCTTCGCAGAAGCCGCGGTGCACGAGAGTCCAAGAGTTGGTCAAGAGACCTGTGGAATTGACGGCCGAGCAAAACATAGCATGAAACTGGACGGGGTGAATCAGTGAATGTGTTCTGGTGGGTTATCTCTTGAGTCAAGGTTGCACCCCTCTGTGCAAGCCTGGTGCGAGCGATCGTCGGAGGTGAAGATGTACAGACATAGACGAAACGCGCGACGCGATCAGCGGCAATAGTAGCGGGCGACTTGGCTCCAGTATGTCAGCACTGTGGACGGAACGAGGAAGAATGAGGTTGCACTTCTATATGCCGATGGCGGATGTGATGGAGTGAAAGCGAGGGGGTTGCGATGAACATGCAAAGTTGGCAGCTGATCGACAACGAAAAGTCCGGTAACGTGGGTGCCGATGCAAAGAAAGCTGGTCAATGTCAGTGCATTTTCAAATCAGTGTCAAAGGCGTCAGAACGGCTTGCACAAGATCGACGCGCGAAGGCACGACCTACCTGCGAAGCCCGCGAAAGAGGACCGCTGGCCAATGAGCATTTTACCAATAATCGATCATTCAGGTTCTGGTCAAGTTTATGATGAATACTGGTAAAGTTCAGATCAATTCAACGTAGAAAGGACATGGGTCTTCGGAAGTGTTATGTCACAATGCAACGCTCAAGCATAGCAGCGGCTTTGCTCGGTGTCGGATTGATTTGGGTTTACCCCAATAGTGAACGATGACCATGGAGTGATGCCATGTCTTCCCTTCCCGTCGACGTCTATGCGGCAAGAACACTCTTGTTGAGCCCAAAGTACGGTTGTGCTGACGAGATGTTGTCTCTGGTGGCAATTTGTGAGGCCTCTGAGAATGGCTCACACCTCTACTACCCGCTCCCCAAAGACGGTAAGGCCGCTGTTATCCTGCAAAGCAACCGCCGCAAGCTCCGCCATGTCACAGGCGACCACCTTACCCTCTTCAACATCTACATGTCCTGGAGAAATGCCCGCCTCGATGGCAAGGAAATTGCCTGGTTGATTCAGAACGATGTCTACGAGAGCGTCCTTCGCAGCGCGGACCGCATTCGCACGCAGCTGCTCAAGAACCTGCTTGGAGGACATTGCAGAGAGATCTGGCAGCCCAATGAGATGCCCCTCGATCGCCCCCAGCCCCAGTACTACAACAAAATGCTCAAGGCTCTGGCTGCAGGCTATTTCCTCCGAACCGCTCGCCGCCAATCACTCGCTGGTGTCAAGATCAAGGACGATGCCCCTCAAGAGAATGTCGGCTACACCACAGTCCGTCACGGTGTTGACGTCAAGCTCTCAAAGCACACCAACCTTGGTCGTCCCACCATGTTCAACGAGTGGCTTATCTACAACGAGCTGGGCGAGACTGAGGGCAAGAAAGACTTGAAGCTCGTCTCTGGTCTCCCTGTAGAGTTCTTGCTGACTGGCGATCATGCCTCCAATATTGGTGTCGAGTTCGTCCCCAACCCCGCCGTGCAAGATGGACTCGTCAAGGCAATGGCCAGCATGCTTGGTGTGTCTGAAGCGTCCGTCCGCGACGGCATGCCCAAGCCAATGGGACCTCCAAGATAGTGGTCAGCTCCTTCCGCTCCTCTTCGGGCCTCCTCGCTCCTCCACTCCTTCTCCGTCTCTTCCTTTCCCACGCACCTTTCCCTTACTCACTTTCCGCTCTCCCTTTCTCGTGATTTGGGTACCCTCCTAGATCTACTTCCCCTTTGTGGCTGAGGTGTCCTCCTCGGCCGGTAGATAGATCTCATGAATGCTAAGGTATTGACGCTTGCAAATTCTTTCCTTCGTTGTGACATATTGATGCAGTGTTTGAACGAGATCGATTTTGGCGTCGGGCAAGGAGCTTTTATGTTGGACCGTCACTACCCGATGACGAAGGAAGGGGCCTGATACAATACAGAGAGACATTACTGTGGTCAGAATCGAACCGCAAGAGCTGAAGCCGATAGTAGGTTGGATCAGTCACACACCATAGGGGACATGCATCCGAGTGTGTAGCAAAGAACAAATGTGTTGACGTGACAAAGGAATGTGACCTGATGGCGTGCGCATTCGAAAAGTACAGAACAGAGGCTCATCTCGTCACGGAAGGCAGAAAGATCAAGCTTATAGGACAGGAGGTGTTGATCGGAACAGTCAGTTATCAAGAGAGAGCAAGAATAGTCGAGAGTAGGTATCCCTGTCCTCGGAAGTGCTGGGATTGTCTTCGAGCGCCGGGAGGTCTTTGAGCACTTTGGAAGGCGGATCTGAGAGGGTGAGCGTTGCGCAGTCGGGGCAGAGAATCGCGATGCAGCTGGTGGGTGTGGCCCTGTCCTTGAGGGTTGTTGTTGGCAAGCAGCTCATCTCAACCAGTTACCGTGCGAGAGTCCCTGCGACGATGACGCAACTCCACCTTGATGGCGACACAAGTCACCAAGCAAAACAAACGCCAGCTTGTCTGCTGCTGATCGAGACAAAGCCTTGATTGATGGCTGCCACTTGTTTGCAGATAGACTTTGTACAAATGAACAAGGAATGTGATCAGTATACGTTTTTGTACCGTGAAGAAATGCCTGAATGTCTGTGTTGCTGCCTGGAAGCCTTGGAGAGCGCAAGAGTAACCATTTGTTCTGCACAAATTCACAAAGGTAAGAGCGTCCCCGCTACATCTTGGTCGCTTTCAGACCTTAACATAGACAATCTGGGTCCGTCGAATAAACATTCATCATTGCACTCCACCATCGCACTCCATCGCTGAATCCTCGTTCTTTCTCGAGCCCAGTCATCTCACAACCACCACATCCAAGTACATCACAACCACCAGCACCATGACTACCATCCCAGTAAACAAGAGAGTCGCCAATTGTGGCTGGACCGCCCAACAAAAGACCGCGTTGCTGAACAAGCCATCCTGGTCCCGTGCAAGAGGCTACTACGTCCTGCTGAAGTCGATGGACCTACACTTGGTCGCACCCGGAGACGAGCCACCACCCGCCGATCAACTGGCCGGTGACTTGGTTGAACCAGAAGAGACAAGATCATTCATGGAAGTCTTCGACTCTGGAAAGAGAGACGCACCATGCATCATAGACAGCGCGACAGACCAGAATCCTCTCGTCCACCCCGAACCCCTTCGTCACCACCCGCCTCTCCAATGCGAACATCAAGTCCACCTGAACAAGCAACTTCCCGTGCTGGACGCATTTCACCAGCACCTAAGGCTACTACACCCACCGACCAAGCTGGTTATGAGGATGAAGCACCACTCAGCTCACAATCGCCAGCTGTTCTGCCCTCGCACAATCCTCCTCGGTCGCCTACGGAGTCACGTCTCCAAGGAGTCCCTGCCAACAAGCGGCGCCTGGTGGAGTATCCTCAATCCGACTCTGACTGAATAGTGGGTTCATCAGGGGTTGATGGCTGTTTGGGTTGATCATGGGGAGCTCTTCTTCGTTCGCTATCGTGAATCCTCCAATGCATACTTCATCGAACATTACTGTCCCTCATAGTATACCATGAACTATTGTGATTGCTATCCGCGATAGGCACAATGACTGCTGAGCCGAGAAAGGTCTGTCTGGCGTCGACAATGACAATCTCTGCAACAGAGGTGGTCGCGATGAGTCATCCCAGCTACGAGCGCTTTGTTGGTGACAATCGCTTCATCATTGCCTAAACTTCTGAAACAAGACGCTTGTGACGGTGACGATGCATGTGAAAGTCGCATGACGTTGTCGCGTTGGGCAACGCTCGCGAGGAAGGAGGCATCCAGCGCATGAAATTTCCTCGGTCAAGTCCCCAACAGCGATACTGACCTCTCGCCAAACTCTTCCCAAGACATCCATCTTTCTCTTTGAAATCCATCGCATCACGACACAAGCCATCTCCACGTCATCGCAATCTCTCATACCTCCATCCACCACTCATCCCAACATGTCGTATCAGATTCCCAAACCAGTGATGAGCGATGCCGAGAAACGCTGGTGGGACCTGGAAGAGTGTGCCAATCTTAACGAGATTTCAGACGCCTGCGTCTTCATGGGCTTGGCCGACCACCGTCTGTACCACTATCTCGACGAGAACGGTCGCATCGTCTCGACGACCGAGAAGCCAGAGGTCGTCATCGACCACGCTACCGAGCCACCTCCCGTCGACACAAGCCTCGAGAGTATGATTGCCATCATGGCCGACCTCAGAATGGATCTCCCAGACTTGCCCCCAGGCCTTGCCTTTCCTTCTACCTCAAATCTACCCGACTCACGTTCTTTTCCTCGGAAGCCGACACCACCACCACCCACCACTCAAGCCCGAGCCAGGCTACCCTCGCCTTCTCCACCTCCTTCGCCCAAGAGACCACGCCTGGGTACTACTACTGCCGCCGACAAGCCTCAATGTCTGGATACTGGTGCTGCCGTCAACAAGCCACGGCGTCCCGGTGCTGGTGCTGTGGCCGAAAAGCCAAAGCTGGTGCAGTACTCCGACTCGGACTCCGATTAGAGCATCTTCTTGGTTATGGTAGCACAAGCACCAGCCTCTAGACCAGAATTCGGCTACTGCACTGCGACTCTGGA
>JALPCE010000300.1:0-28706 GCA_026538705.1 Aureobasidium sp. GC_Fusr_1 | reverse complement strand
GGCGTGTTTGTTTTGTCTTTTTGTGCTCCCTGTCTTTTTTTCCCCTTATGGTTATCTTGTACTGTTGCTTTGCATGTACTCTCTCCTTTCTCATACAATCTATCTCGTGTCTGTGTTCAAGTCAGTCACGGTGTGTCTGTAGAAATACACAATCACTGGCTTGATCGCAGTAACTGTTCATTGATAACAAGGGGCAAGAAGATGGAAAATCTCAGAGTTTGGTTTCCAATCTCTATTCATGAGATGTACTTTCCCAGTTTGATAACACTCAGAGATCTGCATGTTATACGGACGCAAAATGCTTTCCTCGCTCCATGTTCCAAAAAGAATACAAGGATAAGCAAACAGAGACCAAGACGTAGCTACAAAGCAAGCAAACTCAAAGGCTGTTTCCCATACAACCTGCAGTAATTTAGTCACTTACTATACCTTGTCACCAAATCCTCGGTTTGATCTTGACAATCAGCAAAAATGTTGATTGCATCTACCAGCTTCTTCTCTTGAACACCATTCTTGAGGCGCGTATACCTGATCCTGTAACTTGCTTCATCCTTGACCGTTTCCAAGAGCTGTGCATCATCAGCAGCCTCTGCTGCAGTGTCAATCTCGTCAAAGATTGATGGAGCAGCAGAGAATGGAGTAGCGGCAAGAGCAGCAAGCAGAGGAGGTGAAATGGTGATGTGGTGTGCGCCGGCAACTCGCAAGCACTCGTCCACCGAAGTCAGCGAGGCAGGCATGACCAAAGTCTTTGACCCAATCCTTGCGTAAAAGTTTTGGCAAGAGCGGGTGAGGGCAAAGCCTTTGTCGTTATCAATGTGTCTGTACCTCTTGCATCAGTATATGATTTTCTCTTCTCTCACAGCACCGAATAGAAAACACTTACCCAGCAACAAAGTGCACGGCCAATTCATTCACATACGGCGCGATATAGCTGCATCCAGCCGCGTGTGCAGCCGCAGCCTGCTCCAGAGAAAACAAAGTAGTGGCTAGAGTGACGATACCTTGCTGTTCGAGCTCCTTGCACGCAGCAATGCCTTCCCAGGTACTCGGGATTTTGATGCAGACACGGTTGCTCGGGTGCTCAGGCAAGACTTGTTTGTAAATGGCAATGATGCGTTTGGCATTGGCGACGGTGGCGGGTGTTGAGTAGGCGTTATAAGGATTTGTTTGGATGAGTGCGCGGCCAGTGAGGTAAGGGATCATTCTTGCTGAGAGCTTGACTGCCTGTGTTTTTGAAAGGGGGCAGATGTTAGATTCTTTGGCAAAGTGGTTTTGATGTCGTTGGAGAGGATAAGCTTACCATAACTTCAGTGGCGAACTGTTCAAAGGTGGCTTCAGAGGTATATTGAGAGTATAACTGCTTGGCTTGTTGGATGGACTCGATGATAAGAGGTTCATTCTTTGGTTTTTGCAGTTCAATGTTGACAATGGCCTGGTGAGATGCTTGTTAGCATCCCAATCCTGTTCAATGACAGCAAAATATCCCGAAACTAACCTGGTTTGATGTGCAATCGACAAAAGGCCCCAAGGCCTGAGCAACTGCGAAGAAGTAAGCGTCAAAGCATTAAAAGTCGTGTGTATGTATCGATATAAAGCATACCTTCCACATCCAGGGTGTCACAATCAACAGCACTGCGAGCACGAAGCTCGGAAAGCAATGTCTTTTGGCTTGCCATATCTTCCCACTCTTTGTCGTCGAAATCGAATTGATCAATGTGTTAGTATTATCTGCCTGGGCATCTCTTTTTAAGTGTCTCGAGTCTGACTATCCCATTTAGCGGCACATTGCCTGATCAGGCAGACCCGACTACGTTTTCCCACGGCTAAACTCGCTCTACCTTCCGTGACGGGAATACGCAGATCAAGGAGAGTGCGCCACACTCTGTTCTAGACAGCTTCTGACAGTTCATGAAGTAAAGATTGCCGAGTGCCCCTGAAACCATGCTCTCAAGCTCCGAGAAGGTTGAAGTATTTGTGAATAGTTGTCCTCGCACGCGACCGCGCGTAACAAACTTACAGCCTCCCGGTGTGCGATAGACTGTCGCAGTGTAGCTATAGAAATAGGGTACTTCTGAAAAGAGCAAGATCCACGGAGGTATGGTTATCCTTGAGTATCTCTACGAGTGTGGCCACGTCACTTTTGGGAAAGCGACTGTGCATTTTCATGACATATAATCACGATACAAGTCAGGGTGGACAGAAGTCTGTTGCGTGGCTATGACCGTCTTTTGCACACGAGGAGGGTCGCCATCTACTTCAATAGACAACGGAGAGACTGTCTCGAGATATTACATTGCATAGGTGTGGGGCCGATTGACCGCTATCCGATCGTGGCCATAGTAGCGTACTATCCACCTGCAGTGCATGTTGTACATGTGTTCTTTCTGATTCGTGAGAAGATCATGCTCGGTATATACGCACCTTCTGCTTGATCTTCTTACGACAAACCGGGCAATTAGCTGGTTTACGTGGCCTCGTTCTGTCATGCTGCATGGCAGGTGAATGCTGTGCACTGCACCACTGACACATCACTAAATGTCCACAAGGAAGACAAGCAGTATCGGCAGTTTGTGTGTAGCAGATCTTGCAGTCCAGCTTGAGTGTCATGTCGGCATCTTCCTTGGGTTCGGGGCGTCCAGAATCTTCAGCATCGAGACCGCCTCTGGCACGATCTTCATCCTCTGATGATTCACTTTCCTCTTCCCAGTTACCTCTAAAGGGGGCATACGCATCGCGGAGGCGCCGCCAAACGTCGATGTAGTTGCCGCTTTCGGATTCTCTAATCGCAGCCGCCGTTCCATTCTGTTCCATACGAGCGATGATGGAGCTTCTCTGAGGCTCAGGGGTATTACGCAGGAGCCTTTCCAACGTGGACATCTGCTGCGATGCAGCTGATGCTGGAGCTTGTTCAGACGCAATCACTTCTGCTTGTGTATGTACCGATGGACTCGAAGTTCCGACGTTCGAAGGGTTAGAGTCAAGAATAGCGCCGTTGTTTGATGCGGGGCCTCGAATGTTCTGCACCCAGTCTTGTTGTCTGAGCATGGAGTAGTATTCGTTCAGACCATTTTCGTAGACCGTGTCAGCAGCCGGGTGAGCTTCTTCATTGTCGTTGGGGAAGAGTGGCCCAGTGGCCATTTGTTCGTGTTCCAGGACTTGTCGCAGAGTTCTCTCGTCTTGTCTGACTTCTTCGGCAACTCTGAATCTTTCGTAAGCACGAGTAAACATGCCGCCAATCGGGCTTTCATAATCAGCACCCTGGGTTTCCATATCTTCCCGTGAACCGAACAGGCGAGCATAGTTCTCGGCGGTACGCTGTTCGCGCCGAAGTTGAGAGACCTGTTCTCTGTGTTCAGTCAGATCAAGCTCGGCACCTTCAAGTATCTCGGAAGTTTCAGTATGGCTGGCCTGAACCAGTTGGAACTCCACTGCTGCTTGGTCGCGGAATCTCTGGGCTTGCTCTAGCTGTCGTTGGGCTTCATCGAAGCGCTGTTGAACGTTGGTAAATTCAGGATTACGATAGACGGAACCAACGACAGGAGCGCGTGTCTCACGATTGGTAGAATCGGAATGAGACGATGATGACAGCGGGACAGAAATGGCATCAAGTGATCTTCCGAGTTCGGAGAGTCGACTGGTAGTTTCTGTGTGATCGGGTATGGGTTCTCCAAGATCCCTGAGGCCAGAGATGACTCGTTCGATACCATTACGCATCCTGAGCAGTTCGCGTCTGAGAGCAGAGATTCTGCGGGCTTGGTATTCGGGGTTTCTTGACGGGGCAGCTCTCATGACCTGGCCTGCGGCACGAGCATCTGTACGGCTGTCGTTCGAATTGAAGGTGTAGGGAGCGTGTATGAGTGCAGGAGGTTGGTCTTGTTGAATGGTTCGTGCAATATTTTGCTCCTCCTCGTCGGCTTCTTCGAACATTTGGTCGAGAGCGTCCTCTAGGGAAGGACCTTCTGGAGCATCATCTGTTGTGATTTCAACGTGCTGACGTTGATCTGCATCGCTTCGTTCCTGGCCAGCTCTGAGCTCGTCTAAGGTTCTAGGTAGACGACCGGGAGAAACATCTCTGAAGCGTTCGCCCAAGACGGCGACTCTCTCTTGGGCACCATCAGGACGATTCACAGTCCGGTAGCCGTCGTAAAATTGATACCATCGTTCTAGGAACTCGGACTGATCGGGTATTTGTGGGATGCGGGTTTGGGTGGGTAGCAGGTTTGTCTGGGCGACTCGGTTTCTCCAGAACTCTGGGCAGGCATTAGTATAGAGAGGCTGAGAATAGGCACATGGGCGTACGAGAGCAAGGCCAACAGTAGCGGTCCCAACGAGCACCTCTAGCAACAAAACCTACACCGTCTACATAGGTCGAATAACTTGACTGGTGTGCTCGCTCATCGGCACAAGCACAGCAATTTGGGATCGAAGATAGGCGGCACGAGGTGGGCAGTTTATGGTCACAGTACTCGGGCAAACGAGGCAGGTCGGCCGTCAAAGTGCCCATAGTGGCGGCCGGGTTGATTTGAGGAGTTGGACGGAGAAAGAGACAAGGAAGGTGCTGGTGGGAGGCGAGAAAGAAGAAGACAGCGGCAATGACTAGGCGAGGCGAAAAGAATGGATGGTATGCAATGGCAATTGACCGATCTCGGGCGTACCTTCCGCTTCGACGAGCGATTGGGGATACGTCAGAGAGGAAGGTGCTCTGCCTGAAATGTGGGGGAGAGTTCAGAAATCAAGGGGCGCGTTTCAGATTCACTTGCACATGCAAACAGGGTACTCCTAGTACTGAACAGAATGCCCTGACGACCTACATCAGCGCCTCGATGGACTTTGTGAGTAGTTCTGGATCTGTCTTCTCCAGGTGACTGACCCGTGTCGTGCAGTGGACGAAACTCATCAACGGCGTGAGCAACAACAAGTCTGCCACGGCAGCAGCGTCCAGTCCGCAGCAACGTCTGCAGCGCTTCCGCCGAGCCTACAATCCCATCCTACAGCTATGCGGCCGTCCACAGACCCTAGCATCCCACGGCCCTGCCCTCGACCAACTCTATTCCTCGCTGCAGACCATCACCGCATTACTCGCTGAGGAGAGCCGCTCCCCTGCTCCCCACCTCTGTCTCAACTTTACCCAGTCCTCGCAAATCTACAGCGTAGTCGCCCGCGCTGCCTCGACCTCCCGCGATCCACGTCTAGTACGCCAGACTGTCATCTTGTTCAGCCTGCTGCTCGAGAGCGAGGATGAAGACTTTGTCGCTTCGCCCACCTTTGCCAAATCTTTCATGCGCTTTGCCCTGCGTGTCATAGACTCCAATCAAGGTGGCTATGGTGAAGACATTGAGACCCATGTGGTCGAGCTATTGTTTGCCGTTGTCGCAAAGATCCGTATACAGCCCGACATCCTCTCCATCTGGTTCTCCTCGCATGCCAACAAGGACGACTCGATCAAGGACCCGAATCTTTTTGCTGGCCAAACCCAAAAGGACGACTTTCCATTGTGCTATCTCCTAATTGACCGTATTCATCATGACGGTCGTATAGGTGACTTTGCCCGAACTGGCTTGCTGTACATCTTCGAGGCAATCTCAAACTCTACACGTCTCGAGGATTGGATCATTGAAAGTGACCTGCCGACCTTGATGGCCTCTGGACTTGGCGCTTTATACAGCCAGCTGAGCCGTGAGCTGTCCATTCTCCACGACCACGACCGTCTGCCCATGATACTTGCGCTCTCTGATTACATCGATGCTCAACAAATATCCTCCACCGAAAGCATCTTCTCGCCAACACACGCTACCCATATGGCTACCTTTCTCTCCCATCTTGCCTTCTGGCAGGACGTCTTGGAACACTGCAAGTCTGAAAGTGTCAAGACCACCCTATTGGATCATTTCCGAGTCCTCTTTTTACAACAGCTCCTCTATCCCTCACTGCTCCAGTCTTCCGACACCGATGGCGGTTCTTCTGTCGCCGTCCTTACTTATCTTTCCAGCATATTCGAATCCCTAGATCATCCGGATTTAACTCGCATGGTGCTTCAGTATCTCTTGGCTATTCCCGAAGCCAAACAATCAGAACCCGTTTCGCCTACTGTCCAGAGGAGGCAGAGCACCCTCATGTTGCTTACACAATCTGCCAACGACGACGACAAATTTGAACCTACGCTATTTAGTCTGGTCGATCTCATACTCAATGGCATCCGATCGCAGAATTCTCAGACAGTCGTCGCGGCTCTAAAGCTTTCGTCAGTCATGCTGACAAGGCATCGCACATATACCACCTCTACTCTACTGCAATCCAAGTCAACCTTATTACCTGAAGAGAGGAGGACCATCCGGGCACTGTGCGTCGAGACAGACGGCCTGGTTCAGATCGCTACAGGTCTTGGTGGTGAAATTGACGTCGATGAGGCGTATGCCACTGCTTGTCAGGATATTACAGTCTCCTTGGAAGTTCAGGTCGCGAACAAAGCTCCCAAAGATTCTTCTGTCTTGAAAATCTTGTCCCATGATCCTTATATTCAGTCAATCGCTGCGCTTTTCGGGTCCTTCTTCACCAACAGCGTCGATGTCAATCTTGCCTTGACCGAGGCGACAATATGTCTGGCGTCATGTGCTGGCGTTGGCCTCGATGGCTGGCTTGCTGTGCCTAGGATGGACTATCAGCCACCAACACTCGAACCAACTTTTGACAGCACTAGTCTAGACGAGGAAGAGGTTGCAAGTCTCCTTCAGCTGCAATCCGTGTATTCTCAGGAGCGCCGAGAGGACTCCCAGGATCCACTATTGCTTGCGGTCTTGCGTGTTTTGAATCGCCAGGTTGACAGTATGCGCACCGACATTTCCATAATCGATCATCTGATCGAGAAACGGATCGCAATCCTTGGTGGAGCTGGTCACGAAGACTTGCTTACCCAGCCCAGAAGTTCCGCTGCTTCCACTAGACAGTCTACTGATTCTGCGCGTCCGACTGAGAACCGACAGATACAGCGCCTCCAAGCAGGATCAAGACAAAGATCAACCTCACGCGAATCTGATGGCTCTAGGTCATCAACACCTGTGAGGTTAAGAGATAGCTCGTTATCGAGCGTGCCACCAAGATCTAGCTCCCTTCCGCAAGCGTCTCAACGCCAGCAACCGAACTCGATCTTCAGGCCACCACCACCAGAATCACCCGAAGAGGAGACTCTACCAGCCGAGAATCTGCCAATCCAGACCGAGTCCAAGCAAAACGAAGCCCAGACATTGAGAGGCAAGATTCACTTCATTTCTAACGAAGCTTCGGCCAGCAACACGATCTTCGAATATGTATCAGATTCTGTTGCTCGTACTCGAACGGAAGGCGACGGTGATAAGGAAAGTAAAGACGCCACTCTGAGCCATGTCGTGACGAACATAGTCATTCTGCAACATTTCGTTGTAGAGCTCGCTGCAGTGATGAGGACTCGTGCGATTGTTTTCGAAGAGGTTGCATTCACATGAGTAGATCAACCACTCAGAGAAGCAAGTCGTCACGTTGATGAGCATGGTAATCCGCCTCAGATCATTGGTATTCGGTACATGTCCGTCAAGAGATTTTGGCTTTGTTTAGAGGTTACTTGACAGAGATCACTCGGGTTTTGTTGGTTCCAGCGCATGCCGAAGAGGAATGCGACAGGATTCTGTGACTCGTTGGAGATGTGCCCAGAAAGGAGGAGGTGCATGACGGACCGCGACACCTCATGTGCAACCGATTTACGCTGCAGTCGCAAGTCACCTGAAAACTGCACTACATTGGCAGTGACATGCACAAACCCCGGACATCCAAAGATGCTTGTGCGCAAACGAGATCCCGGCCGCACAGCAGACTGTTCACAATCTTGCAGCTTACCTATCGCTAGGCCATCGTCCATCAAGGCTGATTTTGTAACATGCTACAGGTTTGACCGGAAATCAAAACTTGACTGGCTTTGAGCCAGGATTGGGATGGTCACGCTGCCTCGTCACCAAGGAGGTGCGGTGAGACCGTGCTTCGCCAAAGATGTATGCATTGTGATCACCTCATTACTATCAAAGTCCATTCGGATCACCGACTTGCTCGTAGCCGCTCATGAAAGTTGACTAAGTAGACCATGGCGTGACCAGTGACAAGCTGCATGACCTATTGACGCGAGGCAGCACAATACGCGCATGATCTTTCGTCGTGTTGAAAGTCTTCTCGAGGAAGGTCGAATGGATTAGCTGAAGAAACAAATCTCACGTCGCACAGGCAGATGTGTCAGCTTGCATCTCAGGTCTCCTCAGGAACAAGAAGAAAGTCCTCTCAAGACCCCAATTAGAACATGATAGACCCCGCCCATCTGGGTATTTCTTGGCGTAAACTAACTCGAAGATCCTTCGGGAAACCTATGTCTGCCTGCCTCAGCAAGCCACAAGGACTACGTCTTAGTGTGTCTGCCTTGAAATTTAAGAGTTGACCAGTCAACTGTCGGTGCACACATATAAACATTTCCCCATCTCTGCCATCATGTACCCATCGGGTCGCTCATAGTCTTTACTGCCAGTTTTTCCTCTCGGCCGTTCGTGGTGAGCGCCCGTGTGTCAAGCAACTTGGTGTGACGCGGAAACTTTGTCGATGCCACTTGTCCACCGCGTACTAACGTCTGCATCTCCATGAGACAGGCCTCTGTTTTCTTGAAAATCGTTCTCATACATCCGAGGCAGAGTACGCGAATGAGTCTGCTAAGAAGCTTGCCTACCACGCCGCAATCACAACTTCCATCATTTAATTGTAATGGCGGACCCACATGAAGCCTTACACTGCCGAATCCACGAACCACTCAAGCCATCTTTTGTTGATTCCTGCATTGAGATTAACGATGGATCCGGATTTTATGATGACTATCGTCCGCTGCACGCACACGCAGAGTCACACGATGGCTTGGGGAAAGTGCGCGACAACGATGGAGAATGGATGACTTCACATCTTTACAGCAATGCCTTACCAGTCAATCCGTATGTGTCAAGCCCCATCCAACCCAGAGCTTGACTAGATCAGACACCCCTAGGTCACTTCCTTTGACCGATTGCCGAAACAATTCGATTGACTTGCTCTAGGGCTCAGGATCCCGGCCGCAAGTCACCACAGAAGAGTGCAAGAGCCAGTCAGATACCGAGAACTCTTCTGACCGAAACAAGGAACATGAAGGGCCAGGAAACCTCACTTCGAATATCGCCATCTGGTTTGACAGCGGCCGCAAGACTTGGACAATTATCCCTGGAACATGCTGGGGAGGTTGACCCCAGAGTGAGTCCCCTCTCGAGGAAACGACCAGCAAGCTCAGAGGTCTGCACTGCAGACGCCACAGCATTGGCCAAAGATTACGACAAAGCAATTGCTATAAGGACCTCATGCGTGGCTCCAAAGTACATAAAACGACCCATTGCAGAGGAGAATATAACAGCGTGTCCTCCACTGACAAGTGAGCCATCGGTCAGTGCGACTGAGGGACGCACCTTGTTTCCAGACCCATACGATCCACGAACTCCGGAAGAATTCTCAGAAGGCTTGAAGCGTCGTCGTCGTCCGATGGAAACCTTGTATCTTGACATTGCACAATCAATACCGGGGCTGAACGCGTCAAGATCTTTGCGACAAACAGACTACATGTCTCAAGATGAGTTCACAGCAGAGATCAAGGGTATTTATGCCGCATTGGTCATGGTTGAAGCAAAGTGCATCAAGCTGGATGCTACACATATGAGTGCCAGTGGGAATTTTTCTTTTGATCAATGGCAGGCACTTTTTGCAGTACATCGAACCTTGCTGTACGAACATCATGACTTCTTGTCTGCTTCACAGCATCCCTCGACCAGCTCTTCGTTGCGCAAGCTGGCCATCAAGTACTCTATGCCAGCTCGGATGTGGAAGCACGGTATCCATTCGTTTCTGGAGGTACTGCGACGACGTCTGCCGGATTCGCTGGACTATATGCTGCAGTTCATATACTTGGCATACCAAACAGTCACGCTACTCTACGAGACGGTTCCATCCTTCGAAGATACCTGGATCGAATGTCTTGGAGACTTGGCACGTTATAGAATGGCCGTTGAAGAGGTAGATATGAGAGATCGCGAGATTTGGGGTGGTGTTGCCCGTGATTGGTACTCAAAGACATCAAACAGAAACCCAGATGTGGGGAGACTATACCATCACTTGGGCATACTGGCACGCCCGAATGCGATACAACAAGCATACTACTATTGTCGAGCGTTGACTTGTGTTCAGCCTTTCGAGTCTGCCATGGAATCACTGTCTTCGTTGCTCTTACCCTTGACAAAGCTTGAGCCAGAGCGAGCAGTGATGCCTTATGTGGACGGAACGGACTCCATGTTTCTTTGTCTCCATGCAAAGCTATTGGCTTCCAGATCTCGCAATCATGGGACTCAACTTCGTGTTACCATTTCCACATATCACCTTTGGCTTGATGCGCAGATTCGTCGTCAGGCGCTCAAGTGGAAGGACCATGGTGTCTTCATTGCCGTCACTAACATTTCAGCTTGCTTCGGGTACGGCTACTTTGACAGTTGTTTATCAAAAGCTTACAGGAAAGGGATAAAGGTAATGCATAATCTCCTTCAAAATCTGTAGAATACCACGCTAAACCGGAACTCGTTAGGATTCCGGTACCCAAGGAGTCGACTCCATCTTGGACGATTCCCTGCATCTTCTTTCCAACACACTCGCGCTGGCTCTATCTCGAGAGAATGACTTCAACGTCCTCCCTCATGTACATACAATTCTGGCTTTTCTTTGGAGCATCTACAATCTGGCGATCGGACCGGCCGCCGTGATTACAAAAGTACTAAGTTCCATCCCTTGGGGCAAGATTGTCGATTTCCTCAACAGTTTTATCAGGACCGAGCCGATTGAGAATCGAGTCGCGGACGAAGGTCGGCGAGGCAGCTTTCTCAGAGGCGCCCCCAAGCCATTGCCTGAAGACTATCTTCTTCGCGGCTTGGTTTGGTGCAGAGGCTATTTTGTGTCTGGCTGGTTTGACGAAAAGCACGACGAGGAAAGCCGGCTTCTGGAGCTGCCCAGCACGAACAAGGTGAGGGTTGATAGGGTGATGCGGTTGAGCATTTGCTTGTCACAGGTAAGTTTTGCAAGAATATCCGGCGATGTCGTGTTTTGCGTTTGGCTGATTGGTAGCCCCAATAGAAAGGAAATTTCATCTCTTTTGATCATTCCAGGAAGGTGTTTCTTAAGCTCAGTCATGTATGTGTTCTTCCCTCTCAATGCTCAGCACGCTTAGTTTCACTCCTCGATGGAAGAGCACCCTGAGCAGCATGAGTGCTTATACCGGGTTAAGTGATTACTGACGAGATTGTAGTGAGTGATCAAGCAATGCTCTGGCAGCAAAACAGCCCATATTTGGCCTTGTGAACAGGCTTGAGTGTTCCTTTCAAACAACAGCCTCGACAACAGCCTCAACAAAGCTATGTAGCACACAAAATCATGAAACATTGGCCGCCTTGAGTTACATTCAGCTTTTCCAAAAGTCCAAGTGGATATGACGTATATACTAGCCTACGTGAACACCTTACTGCAGAAGTGAAGACGAGCGGATCAAGCACGAAAAGAGAAAATATGCGCACTGGCAAGGCACAACTTGGCTTCAAAGGATCGACAAACAGATAAGCGAGCACAAAGATGGCAGGAGAAAGGGGGATCCAACACAAGTACAGACGCGTTGCAGGATGATGGGATAAACAGGACAAGTCCAATAGCTTGAACGGTTGCAAAAAAGCTGCCCACACCCCAATAAGCAACGACGCGCGACGCCGATTAACGAATGGTTCTATTGGCAGTATAAGGGCAAGCTCGGGGCCGCTACAGATCGGGTTTCTTGCCATGCACACAAGCCCAATGGTTTTCTGGATGGTCATGATAAGGGCATGGGAATTGCAAGTGTGTGGTGGCATGGACAGTTACAGAACTCGGTGTGAGAGGCGTGAGACGGACAGGGCGGGTTCATGAGACAGAAGTGTTTCCTGGTCGACGCGCTTGCGAGGTTCACTCTTTCAGGATGACGGATCGGGGGCTTTGCCGCGAACGGCCGATTTGCTGCGGGGTACGACGAGGGAAAAGGAAGCAACAACAAGCAAGTCGGGCCACGTCGTCATCTGAACGGGTAGACACAGGGACAGACAGGGATGCAGTCGGGCAGGGTCAAGAAAAGGTCTTGACTCTATGAGTACTCGGAGTAGATAGAATGTCGAGCTGTCGAGTCAAGGGCGGCAGCTTCTGATCAAGAAGCGCTACGAGCACAAGCCCGACGGTGGTACCCGCATTCCAACGATCTCATTGCCTTTCCAGCGAGTCTGGATGCGCGCATAACGGACGTTGTTCTCAGGCTCCACTAGCTCTTTAGTCGGTTGCTGGAGAGTTAACTCGGTGCAAGATCTCCTCCTCTCCTTCTCGCAAAGCTCAGCTCCAGCTCCAGCTTCAGCTCCCTGTTGTCGTCGCTATCGAACCACCATCACCCGTCACAGCTCATCTCGCTCGACGTCATTGTGGTAAATCAGGACACGGAGTCTCAGACGCTTTGTTCTAGCACAGCTGCGGGGCGCGGAGTCAGTTGCTCTTGCACGACATCCGACACACAATGCCGTCGCTCGGCTTCCTTAAGAAGAAGAAGACCAAGGACGATCTGAGCTCGCCCGTCTCGTCTCCCACCAAGGCCACCTTTGCTTCAACAACGTCGCCGACCAAGCTCAGCCATACCACCTCCAAGGAACCGGCCCCCGCTTTGTCCAGGGCGACGACCGCTGCTTCAGCTGCTGCATTGCAAGCCCCTGCGCAATCTCAGTCCCAATCAACATCCACATCCACCTCCCAGCCCCAGTCGTCCGCCCAGTCGTCGCTTCCTGAAATCCCCGTCGAGCAACCAAAGTCGGCCGAGCCCATGCAGCACCAGCAATCCTACCCAATCCAGCAACAGCAGGCCCAACCACAAAGCCAGCAGCCCCAGCAGTCCTACCAGCAGCAGTCGCAGCCCGCCCAGCAACAGTCGCAGCAACAGCCGCAGCAGAATGCTGCCAGCATCCACAATCTCATCAACCAACCAACCGCACAGCCCACAAACGCCCACGACTCTGCATATATGGCCAATGGTGCCATGGAGAAGCCCAAGCAAGTCTCCAACCCCGTGCGCGAGACAAAGGGCAAGTACCAGCTGCAGGACTTTACCATCAGCCGCACCTTGGGTACCGGCAGTTTCGGACGTGTCCATCTGGTCCAGTCCAAGCACAACCAGCGCTTCTATGCCGTCAAGGTCCTCAAAAAGCAGCAGGTTGTCAAGATGAAGCAGGTCGAGCACACCAACGATGAGCGCCGCATGCTGCAAAAGGTCAAGCATCCCTTCCTGATCACTCTCTGGGGCACCTTCCAGGACTCCAAGAACCTGTACATGGTCATGGACTTTATCGAGGGCGGTGAGCTCTTTAGCTTGCTGCGCAAGTCTCAGGTAACATTCTCCCTCCTGCTTGAACCATGGCACTCTGACTGACTCGATGCACAGAGATTCCCCAACCCCGTCGCCAAGTTCTACGCTGCCGAGGTCACGCTCGCCCTCGACTACCTGCACTCTATGGACATCATCTACCGCGATCTGAAGCCTGAGAACTTGCTCCTCGACAGACACGGCCATCTCAAGATTACCGATTTCGGCTTCGCCAAAGAAGTCCCCGACATCACTTGGACTCTGTGCGGTACTCCAGATTATCTCGCTCCCGAGGTTGTCTCGTCCAAGGGTTACAACAAGTCGGTTGATTGGTGAGTTTTTCTTGTTAGGACTTGAACTGAAGTCTGCTAACAATGATAACATAGGTGGTCGCTCGGTATCCTCATCTTCGAAATGCTTTGCGGTTTCACTCCTTTCTGGGACTCTGGCAGTCCTCTGAAGATTTACGAAAACATTCTTCGCGGAAGAGTCAAGTACCCTCCCTACGTCCACCCTGATGCTCAAGATCTTTTGAGCAAACTCATCACTCACGACCTGACCAAGCGTCTCGGTAACTTGCACGGTGGCAGCAAGGATGTCATGCAGCACCCTTGGTTCGCCGAGGTCACCTGGGAGAGACTGGCAAAGAAGGATATAGATGCTCCTTACGTGCCTCCAGTCAAGGGCGGTCAGGGTGATGCCAGTCTTTTCGACAAGTACCCAGAAGAGACTGAAGCATATGGAAGCATGGGTGACGACCCGTAAGCAAAACTCCATTTTCGGAACTGATGATTAACACGAACTGACACTCAACTTTCTAGTCACGGCCGCCTCTTCCCCGACTTCTAGACATCACGCGTCCTAAATTACGCTTTCGGAAGGAAAACAATGACACGAAGCAAACGCATACTCAAACAAATGACCCTGTAAAACGAGACAGGAAAATGGGGCGTGTTCACGAACAGTATCTGAAAAAGAAGAGCCCAAAATCCCGAATACGGTGGGAATGGGGAGGAAATCTTTTGACAAGAGGAGGTCCGAGGAAGAACAAGCCAGGAACAATGGCTTCTCATACTTTCTGGCACTCATCTTAGGGGGGAACTTCTTTCATTTTTTTTTTTCTCACCTACTCTTATTTGTGTGTTTTTATTATCTATTTATCATTATCATCCTCTTTTTTTCTTAAAGTACTTTACAACCTCTTTTTGATTCTTCGTGCGTAATTGTGTTCGACTCTAGAAATGATGAGTCTAGTGATTGGCCGGCATCGCTTTTCCTGTCTTTCCATACCTCTAATCTTTTTTTTTTGCAAATGAGGATACATGAATCTCTCATAGCGTCAACATCCGACCTGCTTATGGGAAACCCATGTACACGAGGTTGAGTTCCTTCGTATCCACTTTTACTGAAAAGAAAAAAGGCACAAGACCGTGTTGCATGTCAATCTAGAGTCCCTTGCCCCCCCGAAAACCAGAACAAATAGTTCCTTGATGTAGGGGGTCACGAAAGCACGATTGGAAAGAAATATTCAAGGTCAACGAGAGTTTAGAGCAAAAGGAAGCTGGAAGTCACGAAAATCAGAAGTGGGGGGGTTGGGATGTGGGTCAGGATAAACGAGATGCTCGGTATTGGGAATGATACTTGATGAAAACTGTGGCTGAGATATAGTATTGTGTTTATGCTGTGCTCTTTGCAATCTCCGATAGTTACGAGAGGTACGAGAGGGAAGAAGAGGCCAGAGGCTGGAGGGTTGGGATCGAAAGATGTGTATTATGGTGTTGATGTACCCATTCTTGATGGCACCGAGGAGCGGCAACTCTTCTTGAAGCGGCTCTATGCGACAGTGTTTATGGGTATGCGATCGTTTGTGATCGACAGGGGGTAGGTCGTGGTCGCGTGTTCGGGTTGTGTGAGGTTGGCTTTTGAGGCTGATGAGTGGACGAGGTCGCCGGGATATAAGGCTTTTGTTGTTGTTCTTTTTTCCATCGAGCGAGGATTTTTCAGTCTCTCTGTCTCTCAATCGTCGTTCAAGAGATCTTCGAGGTCGTCGTCGTCCCAGCCTCCTTTTCTCCTCGACACCTTGACCGTCTCTTTCTTTTCTTGCTGCTCGCTCATGGCGCCCAGGATATCTTTGAGTTGGGCTTCGGAAATCTTTTGGCGCAGTTGGCCGCTGCGTGCCAGCATGATGAGTCTGTTTTCGACGTCTTCTGCGCGCGAGACCTTGACCAGGCGGATGCGGCCGAGGCGGTCTGCGGCATCGGGTTCGAGGATTTGGGAGAGGATGCTTGCGCGTGCTTCGGCTGTGTTTGAGGGTCTGTGTTGGTTGCGAGTGACTTTCAATGGGATGGACGAGGAGTGAGACTACCTTCACGTTGCTGCTTTTGCTCTTGCTCGCCTCCTTGGCCTCCTTGACCGCCCGACTGGCCTTGCTGCTGCTGCATTTCTTGCAGGCGCGCACGCCTGATCTAGTAATTCCATGTTAGACGAGCCCCATGTCGGGAGCAGAGCTTCTCGGCTTACTTGTTCAAGATCTGCGTCGCCCATGATGTTTCTTTTCCGCAACAAGTGTTTTTGTTATCTTTGTCGAGACGAAAAGTCCCGAGAGCTTTTGATGGCTGATGTGAAAGCCACTCGCTGCCCTGCCCTGCCCGCTGGCTGCAACGACCCCGCCAAACGCTTGATGCCAAGCTTTGGTCTTTCGACTGCTTCTTTCAGAAATGCTGTCCTGCACTTGATATTGGCTGTCCTCTATCGTGTGACTTGGGCCTACTGGCTTCTAATCGCTCTAATCGCGATGGCTTACTATGTACATGGCCCTAAATCAGGCAAGGTAAGTCGCTACGCTGCGGGGCTTGCTGCTCTGTCTTTCCTGAACTACCCGGGTCGAGGGTTCCTATCTCTTTTGGTCTCTCTTCTTATCAGATTGCGTATAAAGAGCTCTGTACCCTCGTCAGCGCTGTCAGTCTGATTGTAGGAGCCGCCTTGTTGCACTTGTCGTCGTGACTGCTTCGTGATCTACGTCCCTCACATTCAGCTTCCTCTACCTCATCTCTTCTCTTCATCCTCGACAGCTAGCGACATGGCGGGCTTATACCTTGCCATACTCGGCATCGCGTTCGCAATCGTCACTGTCTTCTACTTTGCCCTAGACGACAAGCAACGAGCTCTGCTTTTGAGTAGGTTTGGCCTTGACAGGCAACACAGACTACCATGGGCACCTCAAAAATCCTCATCTCCAGCAACACATCCTTCCGAGAAACCCACTCTTCCCACCGATCAACAGTACAGAGACACTTTCCCCCCTTGCAGGCGCTCCGCCCTGGCCGGACTCACCGACACTCGCTTCAGCGTGGGCGGAAAGTCTGGAAAGGGCTTGAGCGAGCTGCCTCACAACACCGACAAGAGCCTTCCAGATAATGTCAATGTGCTGGCTCCACAGTACAAGAAACACTCCACGCCCACTGGCTTTACAGTCGAGGAGATCAAAGCTCTGGGCAACTTTCCAGATTATGCTGCGCTGAGTGGTGTGCCTCTGCCCGCAGCTTGTGCAGACTTTGACATCAAGACTGCAATGGCTAGACCCTATCGTCCTTTTCGCTGGCAATACCATCAAACAATGTCATACAAAAAACTGGAACCGGACTACTGGCTCGAACTCGACAAAGACTACGCCACACGTATAAAGCATCGACAAGATCTCTTCGCCACCCACGGCACCTCCATCCTGCAATCCCTCCCCGGCTCCGAACTCGCCACAAAAGAACTCGTGGAAATGGTGCTCCAATTCCTGTGCTCGCGCTACCCTCTCCACTTTACCCTGAACCCTCGCACCTTGACATTTGCCAACAAGATCCTCGGCACCGAGACCAATCTGCGCCAAGTTGATCCCTTGGAGGTGCTGTTGAACAATGTGCCAGAGGACTTTGCAATCGTACTCAGGAATCCCGAGACTGGCAACTATAGCTTTAGAGCGGGTGTGATTTGTAGTGCCCTGGGCTGGAGTATCAGCACAAAGATTGGCAAAGACCTCAAGGATATCCACGCAGAGATTCCAGACTACAAGGAAAATATGGAAGTTTCGATGGATAGGTAAGAGTTTCTCGTTTTCTTTGCCTCCTTTTTTTTTAGTTTTCTTGATCTCTTTTCTCTCCGCTCTAATGCTGACAAAACACCTCCTTAAGCAGATTCTTTGCCAAATTACCCACAGATAAACCCATCCAACGCGGTTCCTGGAGTCTCGAAACCGACGAACCGCTATTCGCTCCCTTCCTTTCTCGCCCTTCGCCTTCTTCTTCCTCTCCTCCACCCCTTTCGCGTATAAATCTGCGAGTGGATTGGCAAACCCTACGTCGTCTCCCTCTCTCCGGCGCCATCGTCTTCAACTACAAAGCCCTATTTACACCCGTCACTTCTCTAGCTTCTGAACCTTGTATCCCTGGTTTGCTTGCTAGAGTGCTCAAAGAGGGCAAGAGGGAATTGATGGAATATAAAGGTGTGGACAGTGTTAAGGGGGTTGTGCTGCCTGCGTTGGAGGAAATGGATGAGCGGCAACAGCGAGATGGGGTAGTGGAGAAGGGATGGGAAGTAAGTACTTTGGACGAGTATCCTTGGTTCCCTGGGTGGGAGGATAAGTGGCGCAAGGAGCAGGGCTTTTGAGAGATGAGGGAGTGAAAAAGAAGCTGATGATGATGGTTTGACTGACCTTTCGGTAGCTTTGTTGTGCGAAGTTTGCATACATAAACACATCTCGATTGATAACGACACTTTACACTTTTTTGGGGTAGAAGAAATCTCATCGTCGTAATGCTCGAATTCCTATACTAATGCCAAAAATGCCCATTTCATAATCGTGTTTTCTCTGCAAATGCAAATGCAAACTCCAAATTAAACCTGTCCACTCCCCTCCATGCCATTGTCATGTGTTTTGTCTCTCATTGCAAGACAACTATCAATGCCCCCCTTTCCTCTCTTGATGTTCCAACTCCTTGACATAGCGCACAAACGCCTTTTTATGCACCAAGCCCGCAAACTTGCCCCCGTCCAAAACACACAAATACCTCAATCCCAGCTTCGAAAACAATTCAAAGACCAATTCAAGCGGAGACTTGATATCCAACGCCATAGGGGAAGGATCCACGCAAGAGGAAAGATCAACCTCGTTATCATGAAAGCCTCTCCCGATATCTGCAGCAGAAGACTCGAGAAGATGCAATGATTCCTCCGACGCAGAGGCAGAGCGACAAGCAGGACGCCCCAGATAACACAATAAGTCTTGCTGCTCGGGGCCATCGGTGTCGAGATGATCAAGAGCGAATTCGAGGTCCGGGCCGGGGATTATGCCGACGAGGACGCCGTGGCGGAGGAGGGGGAGGCCGCCGTCGAGTTCGCCGGCCATGTGCATGTACTCGAGTTTGCTGCGTAGTTGGTGTGCGGGCACGAACGGCGACGAGGAAATGTCGATGAGGCGTTTGGGGTTTGGGGCGTGGGTGATGTCGCCGAGGTCGCCGAGGAAGGGTGGATGAGACTTTGCGTCGAGGTAGGGGTATGAGTTCATGTCGGTGAGAAGATCCTTGAAGCGGATTAGTTTGAGTCGATTGGTGGGTGTTGTTGAAAAAGGAGAAGAACAGGTGACTTACGTAAATGCTAAGTGGCTCTAGAGCATCTGCTGTCCATTTCGACACCAAGACGCCAATCGAGAAAGGCAGAACATGCTCCAGAGAGCCAGTGAGTTCGAACAAGATGACAGCAAGAGTGACCGATAGTCTCGTTACACCCGTCATGGTGGCTCCGGCTGCCACAAGCGCATATACACCTGGTACAACACACGACTCTGGATTCCCATTGACAGGGCAATTTCCAAATATCTCCAGCTGTGGGTACTTTAATGTGATGAATTGTACCGTATGGCCGACAATGCGTCCAAGGAGACCACCGACCACCATCGAAGGCACATAGATGCCTGCAGGCAATTTGATGCCAAACGTCACAACCGTGAGCGCAGACTTGACCACAAACGCAATGCACAGATACCCAATAACGTTGGGGATATTCTCTTCAGTGGGGCAAAGTCCATAACCAGATGAACTGAAAGAATTGCAAGGGCTGGCCAGTTCGAACAACAGCTCTGAGACAGGAATCCTGGTATATCTGTTCCAGAAGCTGACGAGTCCAGTTATCAAAGCCACTAAGAAGACCTCGAGGACCGGGTACTTTTTGATGCTCGGAATGCGTCGGAAAGTTGTTGCCCAAAGACGCGATGCCTTGATGAAGAGCGCTCCCAGAATACCACCCAGGACACCCAAAAGTATGAATATGATCATCTCAAAGAATTGCCAATCTGTCAAGTAACGAACTTCAAACAACACAATCTTGTTGGTCCCATAAGGATTGAGAAATTTCAAAGACAATGCTGCAGCCTGCGATGAACCTGATTAGCTTTCAATACGCTTGAGAAATTACGGCAGACTTACAATGCAGCAGAAGAAGGTTCGGAACAAAGTCTTTGGCGGGAAGTAGTAGCTGACTTCCTCCAGGCTGAAAAGAACACCCCCGATTGGAGAGCCAAATGCCACTGCCACACCACTCGCAGCGCTCGCACTGAGAATTTCTCGTCTTTTGGCGTCATTGACATGATACTTTTCGAACATACGGCATGCAACGTTGCCAACGCAGGTTGCAACATGGACAAACGGCCCCTCCTGCGATTGGTGTTAGCAGAGCAGAAATACGGAGGAAAGAGAAGGATCACCTTTCCGAGCGAGAGTCCAGAAGCAACACTGAGGATCAAACCCAAGGTCTTGAACATAAGAGTCCGAAGACCGAGGTATCCTCGGATGATGAACCCACTCAGAATGACCTTGACCTCTGCGACACCACTTCCGGCAGCGGGGTAGTATACCATAGGAGGACGTTGAGCAGCTTGGGCGAAGCGTCGTGTGGGACTTCCCGAGCTGTCCTTTCTAGCTTCAGCGGTGGTCGGGGCTTGCGCAGGCGCAGCAAGGTTCTCGTCAAGTGTGGATAGACTGACGGCCGAGCTGACGACGGTCTTTGTTTGTAGAGTGACCAGACACGCTGCCAGAGACAGAGCTATCACCCAGAAGACAAAAGCGGCATAGTCGAACCAGCCATTCTCGTCAGGGCCAGGAGTCAGGTGCAGCGACCATCGAGACCATTGGTCGCAGGTACTGGCACCTCCGCAGCAACTTCTTTTTCCGTAGTACCACGTAGTGGAGCAATAGCCTGTCTTCAAGTCGAATATGAAAGATTCGGACACGTCCACAATGTATGCGATGCCTGCAGTGACGCACCCGATGACAGCGACCAGTATCCAACCTTGAGCAGAATCGAATAACGCTTCTGTTCTCCCCCTGAAGCCTTTCCGGCTACGCAACTCTTTCAAGCGGAAGGCATCGCTTATGCTGTCTTGGACCCAATCGGTACTCGTGTATTGATCGTACCAGACGCGGTCGTCGTAATAGATGGATTCGGATAGCTTTTGTTGGTCGTCGTTCTCGTCGTCTGACTGAAGTGTTAGTGCTGCGGCGTTGCGTCAGAAGCAGAAAGACTACCTTCTTCGTGGTTCGCTTCAGCGCCAAAGGCTTTTGCGACCCTCGAGCTGAGCGTTCTGCTGAAGGTCCCTGGGCGCCTGTCAGCGCTTGGAGCGCTGTTCCTTCTTCGGAAAGTCTTCTTTGGAGACTGCGGCGCTGAAGCAATGGCACGATATGATGGGCGGCCATCAGGGTTGTCGAGAAGGGAAGCGTGGTCATCGAGAATCAGACGTGAGGGCAGCCGGCTCTTCAGATCCCAGTCAGAGGCGAGACGTCGACCATGTCTTCTTACAGTACTGCCTCTGCTGCTCCTGGGAGTAGGTGGCGTGCTGTCTTGGTCGAAGGCATCTGCGTCGTACGCATATGAGGCTACAGGTTTCGGCATTAGGGGTTAGTGCATATATGTACTAGGAAGCACCACAGATTGCATGTGCATGTTATTTGTAACCAAGATGCAGACTCGAGGGTGTTGGACAAGATGTAGTCCTTCGCAAGCACGCTCGGAGATGAGAGAGTATCAGTGCCCCCCTTGACCGCTGGCTAGCAGCGATGCCTCGAGTCGCTGCCTGACTATCAAGTGCCCTCTGACGCGATAGACCTTGGCACATGATCATACTAGTCGATCTGGGGTGCTCATGACATGAAAGACGTCTCAAGGGGCTCCCCTGGCTTACCGTTCATGCTGCCAATTGCCAAAAGCCATAGCAAGAAATGCTACATCCCGCATCCAAAAGTGCAGATGACCCTGCCGTTTAAGCTTTGGAGACCCTGCGCTTGCTGTGCCAAGGACTATCAGAGCGGTGTGACTGGACAGCAGTGGGACATCACCTCCATATCTCGTCCTACACGTCGTTTTCTGTACACTGTACTTCTCCTTTTCCCATTCCTTCGTCCTTATCATTGAATCCGAACTGCTCCCTGCCCTTAAATAGATGGAGACCACTACAGTCGATACCATGACATGAAACAGCTCAAGGTCGGTGATAAGGACCGAGATAAGTGATGGACAATTCCTCCGCCTGTTTATCCGATGAGCCGCCAAATCCCGTCGTCTAGTATACTCCACTCCCTCTCCACAACTGCCATATGAACACGCTAGTGCTTTGTGCCTCTCCTTATCTGTTTCATCATCGAACAACCTTCCACAGCCTCATCATGGAACAATTCATTCTGTTTGGTGACAGCATTACACAACAATCTGCCAGTCAGGCCAAGGGTTTCGCCTGGACTCCAGCACTGCAGGATGGTATACTACTCTAGCGTCATGTCTCTATATTTGGCTAAGTCCTGATAGCATACATTCGTCGTCTTGATGTGGTCAACAGAGGATTCAGGTAGGCCTTTGTGAAGCGTTGAATGAGAGCCTCCATCTGACAAGTTACCATCAGTGGCTACAACACCACTCAGGCTTTGAGTGTCCTTCCTCGCATCCTTCCAACTCCTGAGCAGGGCCGTATTCGCTTGATGGTTCGTCTGACTTGTGGTGCAACGAGAAAATGTTACTCATTGGGATCCGCAGACCATATTTCTAGGTGCCAACGATGCTCGGTTACCTAACACCCCAGGATTCTCGCAGACTGTCGATCTCGAACAGTACAAGAAGAACCTGACCGACATCGTTAACCACCCTATGCTGCAAGCCCACAAGCCTCAGCTCATCTTGCTCACCCCACCACCGATTGAGGAGAGAAAGGCGCTTGCGCACGACAAGACAAATGGCATCAATGTCATGAGACGTACTGCTTCAAACACGGCCAAATACGCCGAAGCGGTTCGCCAACTCGGTCAAGAATTTGGTCTTCCTGTCCTCGACGTTTGGGCCGCTTTCATGAAGGAAGCTGGCTGGAAGGAGGGTGAGCCATTGCCTGGATCTAGCGAGATCGAACAGAACCAAACTCTTGCGCAAAAGCTGCACGATGGGCTCCACTTGAATCCTGAGGGATATGAGATCATCTACAGAGAGTTGATGAAGTTGATCACCGAGAAACTGCCAGAACACGCTCCTGACAATATTCCTTATGTACTTCCGTCTTGGGATGATGCCGAGGCTTGGAAGCAGTAGACAGAGGGGTATAGAGACATCTAGACTTGGTTAGAAGTTGTAGTATAAAAATGGTAAAAACTTGTTTCGATGCAGTGGAGAGTATCAAGTAGTGAGAAGATGGAGTAAACGTGGGTTAATATACAGCGCTCGGACGCTGCCGATGACGTTGACTTCAAGAAAAGAAGAGCAAGTTGCGACGCCCAGCCCTCGACGGAACGGCGTGCTTGGTGCGAGACGTCTGGGATTGCCAGGATCATTGTCACTTTCGACCGTTCATACTGGACAAGACAGGCGTGCGTCGATACTCGAGCCTCTCGCCGACCCTTCCACGAAACACTCAGACACACCATCTCCATCATGGCGACGACGGCCGAGTCGACTCCCCTCCTGGGCAAGAAGCCCGATCGTCCTGCTCGCAGCGTCACCTTCAATCCAACCATTGCAACAAGCAGCCCACCGACTCGTAGACCCATGTTTCCTTCGGCTTCCGCACATTCAACAGGCTCGGTCGCAACCATAAACACTCCGCCGCGAGATGGCAGCCAGCCCATGCTTTCGGCTCTAAACAGCAAACTCCGCAGAAGAAATAGTCAAGGCGCTCCATTGTCGATAGGTTCCGCTGTCCCCGCTGCAAAGATCGGTCCCCAGCGCACAACAAGGACGGCACAAAAACTAAAACTCTTGCCCAATCCCGAGCATGGTGACGACGGCCCTGACGAGGAGAGCGGTCGCGACGTTTACTCGCAATTCACCAGGATAAAGGATCCGACTGCCCGCCGTGATGCCGCAAGGTTAGGCAAGGACGACAGAAACAAGCTGCCTCGTGTTACAGCATACTGCACTGCCAGTTCATACCGCATGGAAGATCTGTTGCGCTTCCTCAAGGGTCGCAAACTTAAGAAGGCCGCACCAAAGCAATTCGACGAGTGCATATACACCCCATACCAATACAACGCCAAGTCAGAGCCGCCGGTCGAAGACGCAAAGGTCGTGCACTCCACTGCCCAACGTAGATTTTCCGATAGTGCTATCGAGGTCGAAGGTAATGCTGAGAGGAGGAGGGAGGATTTGCTGGACTTGCAGGAAGAGAATGGAGAGTCGGCCATACTAGAGAACCACGAAGCATCGACGTCAAACGAAGCCCTCATCATGCCGCAAAACGACACTCCCGACTTCGACACGACAGTTCACGTTCCCGAAGTCTTCTGCTTCGAGTATGGAGTTGTTGTGATATGGGGTATGTCCGTCCAGCACGAGCAGAAGTTCTTGAAGGAGCTGGCCAAATTTGAGACCGAGAAGCTTTCAAAAGACGACATACAACAGGAAAACTTCAACTTCTACTACACAAAGGAATACCAGGCTCGAATTTACAACGACTTTATCAGTTTGAGAGAAAAGAAGAACTACATGACCAAGCTGGCCATCAGTCATGCTTTGGCACAGAGTACAAAGGTTTGTACATCGACCAACAGCAAGCGGATATGCGGAACTAACTCGCGTTGCAGACATCATTGTATGAGGACTTGGTAGACAACACCATCGACGTTAACAAGGAGATTCCAGCACAAATCGCACTGACAGGTAAAGTCAACATGTCACGCAAGGAAATCAACATGCAGATTGGAGAGCTGTTCATCCTACGAATCAACATCCATCTTCAAGGATCAGTGCTGGACGCGCCGGAACTCATGTGGGCAGAACCCCAACTCGATCCAGTTTATCAGGCCGTGAGGAGCTACTTGGAGATGGATCAGAGAGTGAGTCTCTTGACGGAACGGCTGGATGTCATTGCAGATCTCCTGGCAGTGCTGAAGGATCAGTTGACACATTCACACGGTAAGTGGACAGGGCAGACGTGATGGAACTAGGCTGACATATGACGCAGGTGAATACTTGGAG
Source organism: Aureobasidium sp. GC_Fusr_1 (assembly GCA_026538705.1). Classification (NCBI taxonomy): domain Eukaryota; kingdom Fungi; phylum Ascomycota; class Dothideomycetes; order Dothideales; family Saccotheciaceae; genus Aureobasidium; species Aureobasidium sp. GC_Fusr_1. The sequence continues at coordinate 3,736 of JALPCE010000300.1, read as the reverse complement.
TGGATTGTGATTGTGCTGATCGCAGCCGAGATCATGGTGGCCGTCATCAATATCGTGGTCGACTTGTATGCAGGCGTGGATTGAGGAAGTAATGGCAGGAAGCGGTAGAGATGTAGTAGAGCGGGTAGATTTACAATGCCTCGTTGCAGGACAATCACGGCATGGACACGAATGAAGAATTGGGAAGAGGGGTAGCAGTCATGGTGCATTTGCTCGTACTCGTACCGGTCTTCTGCGAGACTTATAACCGTCAATTCGAAGTCGAATGTTCAGATGTCGTGGACGAGAAAGGGGTTGGCGATGGGGCAGAATATTAGGGGCATTCGTATTGTGCAACGGTTGTTGAATGATGTTGATGTTGTTGGTGCATGGGCAAATGGAGTTCAGGAGAAGGTGGATCTGGGATGATGGCCGGACCCTTGTTTGAGAAGCACACGCAACTCGGACAGCCTCGGTGTCTTCTTGTGGTATACAAGTACGAAACTCGAGTCGTGCGACATTCTACTCTCCATAACATGCGCAGTGCCTGGACTCGATGAGTTGGAACTTGCTCGAGCGCTTCATCGAGTCGGAACACTTCAACAGGGACCCGTCGTTGACTGTGGCCTATCTGGCTCGATATGCCGACCATGTTGGCATCCAATACGTTCTCTGCTCCAAGCTGCGCCAGTTCAGCTACGAGGACATTGAGTTCTTCCTACCGCAGCTATGCCACCTGGTCATGTCGCTAGACAACGAAAGCATGGCGCTCGAGGACTTTATCCTAGATCTATGCGAGGAGTCGGTGAATGGCGCTCTTCTGGTACGGCGCACCTTCCTAACATACCTATGCTCCTTCCTTTATTTTGTTACATCCTTTCTTAACACTCGCAACTTCCTAACGCGGCCCCTGTGCAGACCTTCTGGCTCCTACAAACGTACCTCCGCGACCTCGCCCAAACGCCCACCTCGAATGCCTTCAAAACGTGCCGCCGCGTCTACAACCGAGTCCAACGCATCGTCTTTGGCTCATCTGAGCCCGTCCGCCGAGAGAAGATCACCGACAACGTCTCACCCGTCACTCTACTGTCCAGTCTTGTACTCGGTGCCATAGCCGCGCCCTTTCTCCCTCGTCATGCTGGTCCGCTGGCCATTGCACAAGCCAGGAGACCGCGTCCTGTGGAAGAGACCATCTCGGACAACATACAACCACAGCGGATATCTAGGAGCCATACTGTCTCGGGCGCCCCTGGGCGGAGCAGAAGACCCCGTCCTCCGCCGCAAGCGACCAAGGATGCGCAGACTCCACCAGGAACCTCGACACCCAGGAGAGCCTCGCGACACATGTCAATGATAGCCAAGGATATTACGACACCTACGAAAGAGCCGACTAGCAAAAGCGCCATGGCTGAAGCCTTGCGCGCAACACAAAACAACAGGGCCTTTGCAAGCACATCGTCTCTTCCAGAGCTTCCCTCACAGCCTGCTCCCGAACCGCCGCGTTTGTCTCGCCAGCACACAGAGCACTCCGTCCGCCGCCATTCTGCTAGTACAAAAGCAATCAACCTTTCCAACATGTCACGCTCACAAAAAGTCCGCATGCTTCGTTCAAACTATTTCCGTAGTCAAACGCAATTCCTCAGCGCTCTCGAGGACATCTCGAATCGTTTGGTAGCTGTGCCGAAGCCTGCCAGATTGAGTGCTCTTCGTGCTGAGCTCGCTCTGGTCGCTCAAGACCTGCCTGCAGAGGTCGACGTGCCTTTGCTCTGTCCCGCAACCCTTCCGGACGGCAGTGCAAGCCGTAGCCAACATCATCGTATTGTCAGACTTAACCCCGCCGAGGCTACTAGTCTGAACAGTGCCGAGAGAGTGCCTTACCTGTTGATGGTCGAGGTCTTGCGCGGGGATTTCGATTTTGATCCAGAGTCTGACCAAAATACTCAACTTCTCACCAAACTGGTACTCGAGAAGGGGAAGCCCAAGCGTCGTCTGTTCGACATCACGGATGCCTCACGAGAATCTGCTCGCTATCAGAGTGAAACGACAGTCGAGAATGACAGCGTTCTTGAGCATGCATCCGGCGATTTGGCGAGCCCTGCCTTATTGCAGGAACTGGATGGACGCGACACTCCCCGCAACATCTCTAGATCACATACCCCTTCCAACGCGGCCATGCTGAGGGAACTTCCTCGACTGTCTAGCGGTGTGAGCACTTTGTCATCAATAAGCCTGACTACCCCTCGAACCTCTGATCTTCCGATGAGTAGATCTGTGAGTCCCTCTCCTTTTGCTTCAGCGGCTGGCCGCTCGCAAGCACCAGATCAACCCGATTTTTCTGCCTTGGCAACCCATATGCGAGCTGCTTCGTCCATGCTTTCACAGCTCGACCTGAGCAGTTCGAAACGACCAAAGGCCGAGGTCGCCGCTATAAAGGCCAGGATCATTGCCAGCATGCAGAGTCTGGAGGAACAGAGCTTCTATACCGACGACGCTGCACACGCTACCAATTTCGATGCCATCATGGCCAACGCGAATAACATTGGCTCGCATGCAGAGCCGGCAGATATCGAGGACCCTGCATTGGAGGCTGCCGACGCAGATCCCAACTTGAGTTCCAACGCAGGTGCCGCACGCATGGAAAACGACATCAAGACGGGAGGAGTGCAGCGCAAAGGCGATCGAGACGACCCTTCGGCGGCAACCTTTGGCGAAGCCTGGGAGATGAAAAAGGAGCGTATACGCCGCTCTTCACCCTACGGTTGGATGAAGAACTGGGACTTGATCTCCATGATTGTCAAGACCGGGGCTGATCTGCGGCAAGAGGCGTTTGCATGTCAACTCATCGCCGTGTGCTCGAAGATCTGGGCCGAAGCCAACTGCGACGTCTGGGTCAAGAACATGCGTATCCTAGTCACGGGCGAGTCTTCAGGCTTGATCGAGACAATCACCAACGGCGTATCCCTGCACTCTCTCAAGCGCTCCCTGACACTATCTTCCATCGCCTCTGGCGCCAACCCACGCAAACGCATCGCCACGCTGCACGATCACTTTGTCACCACATTCGGCAAACCAGACTCGAGCACCTACCTCTCCGCCGTCGACAACTTTGCAAAGAGTCTCGCTGCCTACTCTGTCATATCCTATATCCTGCAGCTCAAGGACCGTCACAACGGCAACATCCTCATCGACAACGTCGGCCACATTGTGCACATCGACTTTGGCTTTATGCTATCCAATACACCAGGCAGCATGGGCTTTGAAGCCGCCCCTTTTAAGCTCACCCAAGAATACATCGATGTCCTCGGCGGTGTAGACTCTGCGCCTTTTCGAAAATTTAAACAGCACATGAAAACTGCTTTCCAGGCACTTCGCCGCGACGCCGAGCGCATTGTGATGCTCGTCGAACTCATGGGCCGCGACTCCAAAATGCCGTGTTATTCTGGCGGCGTGGTGAATGTCATCGCTTCATTACGTCAACGCTTTGTATTGGAGAAGAGCGTGCCTGAAGCTGCCGCCTATGTGGACGAGTTGGTGGCAAAGTCAGCAGGTTCATACTACACAAGGCTCTATGACACGTTTCAATATCGTACACAAGGGATATACTAAATGGGAGGACTATGATGTAGATGGGGGAGAAGCAACATTATGCACAAAGTTTTTTTTTTTTTTTCCTCCCGCCCTCTTCTTGCATTTTTTCTTTTTTTTGCAACATCGAACACACAAAATAAAAGAGCGGGAAAACGACCCTCCTCCCCCG